>WSXT02052724.1:0-12912 GCA_011762715.2 Neuroterus valhalla
CACACCAGAGGGGGCAACCAGCAGGAGCGGAGACAAAGAAAGGGGGGGGAGGGGGGAGGGGGGGGGGGGGGGGGGGGGTGGTAAATGGAGAAACTTGAGTGACGTCATTTTTGGAAGACGCCTATGACTCATCGGATTATTTCAAATTAACTTCGGAATTCGATATACGTAAACTTTGCATTTTGAATGTCATTAATGAAATGTCCAGAAGAACTATTCGAAGTCTCTAAATTCAACCTGGGGACAAAGAACATGATCAATGCATGATATTTTTAAAAAAGTATTTTTTAATACGAAAGTGCATCATTTACGTGAATAATATATAGATAAAATGGATTTTTCTCTTTTTTCTTGGTGGATCAATCGTTTTTCTGTTGCAAATTAATGTTTTTAGTGGTCATGAGAAAATTCAATCATCTATTTTATTCATTTTTTTTCAATAAAACTAAATTGTTTTGTTTGTAACTTGACTGGTTCTTGTTTGGTCATTCGTGGAGAGGTTCCTAACGGATTCCTGTAGGAGACTAGTGCCCTTCTCAGTGTGCAACTTAGCCAATAATGGTTCGTTTACAATAATAGAGTGTAAGCGAGTTGGACTTGCCCCGGAAGGGATTCGGCTTAATCCTATAATAATGATAATAATAATAATAATAATAATAATAATAATAATAATAATAATAATAACGCTTGGGAGTTTTTCTTTTAAATTCAAGTTTTTCCTTCATGGAAGCTAAATTATTTTGTACAAAATTTAACTAGTTCGTACTTGGGCAGATGCTGTGAAAGTTTAAAAATGCAAAATTTATGACCAATGAAATTTTTAACGATAATAGAATATTAGTGTTCGAGACAAAAGGATTAATTTTCTACGGACTAGTGGAATTGGCAACCCAGAAATCAAATTTTTCTACAAGAAAGTGTATTTTTTTACCTAGAAGATGAATTGGAAAAATAAAATCTACCAGAAAAAAATGAAATTCTATACTAACTAGTTTTATTTGCTACTAAGTTCCCGAATTGGTAAGCCAAAATGAAAGGTTTTTCACAAAACAGTTGGATTTTCACCCCAAACAGAACAATCTTTTTATAAAATGATATAACTTAAAATAAAACCAAGTCATTTAATTTCGAAGGAAAAAGATGAACTCTAGAAGGAAAGTGTAATAGTTGTTATTTCTGCCAAAAAGTGTTCTATTTGAAATAAATAGCAAATAAATTCTATTGGAAAATACTAGTAACAAAATGGTAGAATGTAAAACCAAAAAGTATTAATTTCCAACCATGAAGATTACCTTCGACACAAAAAAATACTTTTTTCAAAGTAGTTCCTTTAGAAAGTAGTTCATCTTGAAACCAAGTGATTGAATTTTCAATGAAAAATATGAATTCTGAAAGGAAAGTCCAATGGTTGATATATCGACCAAAAATTTTTTATTTCAAGATCAAAATAAATCAGTTCTGTTACATGAGACAGAGAAAAAAAATTGAATGTGCAACAAAACAATATGAAGTTTCAACCATGAAGATGGCCAAATTGGCCAAGGGACATTCCACACTCAAAAAACCAGTTCCCGTCCGATCACTGAAGTTAAGCAGCGTTGGGCGTGGTTAGTACTGGGATGGAATACCGCCTGCTGTTGGCATGTTGGTGGGAGACTGTGTCCTCTCGTGTATCCAACTCAACCAATTATAACTCTTCACGAGTTACGGTTACCCTGCAAAGGAAGTATGGCTTAATGTAACACACACACACACACACACACACACAATATTTTAAGCATCAAGGTTATAAAGTTAGCAGAGGGCAATAATTCTGAAGTTAATCAGTTCAAGTACCTAGAACATTTCTCCGTTTGGGCGATATGTAACAAATGAAATGATTGAATGTAAGAAATTTGAAATGATGAACATTAGAACTTCTTTTAGCAATAAATTATTACGCGATAAAATGCAGAGGAACTCTAGAAATTGGTAAAATATTTGCATATTTATTTATAAAATGGTGCATTCCGATACGTGTGCGAGAGATGATTGTTTAGCGAAACATTTTTTGCACGAGCTAAGCGAGTGAAAACAGTCTCATGAGTTAAAAATCACCTCTTTAACACATATCGAACAGTATTTTATACCACGAGAGCCGAAAAAATCATGTCAAAGTTGTGATTTTGAGGTAAGAGTGGTATAAAAATATTTGCGAACATCTTAACTAGGCACTTCGTAAAAGCGTCTGTGCATAAAGCGACGCGTTTATGCGCATAATCGGTGGTGCATTCTGCATGCGACTTGTATGCAGTAATAAGACGATGTGGTAATCTAGCAACCAGAAGTTGAGCAGTTGAGTGCAATAGTGCCTGGTTGCATTTTTAGAAGACACTTGTTTTTCAATTGTTTTGCACATAACTTCATGAAGAACAAATGAAAAACAAGTGGTTTCCGAAAATTCAAGTGTCCTGTTCTTGCATCCAACGGTTCACTTCTAGTCGTTCCATCAAACGGCATGTCAACAAGGGATTCTCACCTAAAGCATTTTTCAGACTCGATCTTTTACAGGCCTTCAGTCGTATCACTTCTGAGTCAGAAGTGTTACCCATCGAGAAATTTCAAACGCAACTACACTTTTCTTTATACCATTAAGCCTTAATCCCTGTCAGGGTAAGCGTAACTCGTAGTCATGTAATTAAAGTTGATAGTCTTATTAGTTACATTTTCGTGATTATTCTCCTCATCAATATTTTTCTTCCCTAACTATTCAAAATTTTAAAGAGCCCTCTGATACATGGAAACTAGAATGAAAAGCTAGGATTTTGGAAAAATCTTTCGGTATAATTTGAAAATTCTAAGAAATTGAAACCAAATGGCAACAAACAATTTTGTATATCTTATATGATGTTGTCATGGCTTGGCTTAGAAGTTTTCAGAAATGTAAAACTCTGTATACTCTCTAATTCTGAGGAAATAAATTCATTTAATAGTTGTTAGACTTTTTTGCGACTTTTTTCGAAATTTTATACGACTTTGCAACATTTACAAGATTTTCGATTGAAATCTTGCTGTACAGTTTTTTCCTCTTTTCTATGATATATGAAGTGGTTTCAAACCTATAAAAATACAAATTATATATAGAGTAATAAGATGTAAAAAGTCGGTTGCACAACTTTCTGCATTATATCGTTACACATTGGAACATAAACACACAGAGAATATACATATTGACACTCGAACACACCGTCATCATCAGGGCACATTAAATTGGCCATGTCTCTACATCTCTCTGGATAATAATACCCACATTGGGAGGTAATGAACAAAATTTAAATGCAGATATTTTTTGTCTCAAACATTGACGCGAAAAGAAAGCGATGATAGTCAAACGACGTTGTTGCTCCCATTTGTAGATGCACAATTACAATTAGAATAGCATTAGTTTGTAGAAGTTTGAGGTAAGTTGGTTGCGGTGTTTAAATTTCTCAATAAATCTCAATATATCTCTCAATATAGGAATCCCTAGCACCCTCTGTCTAGGATTTGTGCAACGTTTTAACGAGAATTTACAGGACCTTCTGGCTTGCGTTACTCTCTAGAAATCAAGAGAAAAAACAGGAAACCTAATTAATGCGACTGTTCACTGTGCATAGTCTGTGACGGTTCCAGCAATCTGTTTCTCTGCACGGGTGTCCACAAACAGAAGTCTGACAACAAATGATTGCTATTAATTATAATTAATTTTTTCTATGATCAAACATGATTAAAGAGATACAATTAGAATTTTTTTACAAGCTTTTTATTTTTAGTTCATAACTTCTGGTTTTGAGATTTTCTCTTTTTTTTTTATGCATTAATTGTCCTTACGGTACTCTAACTTTTCCTAGTAGCAAGGTGGCCAAGAGACCAGAAAAGTGATACTGAATTGATCTTCGGACCAAGAATTTTTCAAATTCTAAGTTTCAGTAGAAAAATGTATTCGGTTACTCAAAATATCAATTGATACTATTTCAAATAATTCAAGATTGAACGGGTTCGTTTTTACATTCTTTATCATGGATGCGATAGCAATAGAAAATTTGAATCTTAAATTGATAAAATTTTACCCATATTAATAATAATAATTAATTTGGATTGGTTCAGTATCTCTATATTTTTCAATTACACAATTTTGAATGCTCAAATATTAAGAATTTTATATTTAGATCAAAATTTACAAAAGTGTTTCATTTATAGTTAAGGGATTTTAGGATTGTATAATTTGGAAATCAAGGCCTTACAAACCGAAAATTAAAATAATAAATTGATTGGAAAGTTAATAAATCAGGTAATTTCCATCCAATAGTCTCTGAAACTCAGCAGCTGTTATTTGAATCCTTCTAGGTTCAACGAACTTATTTCAAATTGAAAGCATTAATAAAAAAACGATATATTTGTTTACATATAATATTAATGCTCTTCGTCTAATTTTCAGTGTACTATTCATTTGCAATATTACGAATATAGGTATTACAATGTACTCTTGTAGCTCTGATTGGCCTCAGGCTGTTGTCCTTATTCTGTCAATCAATTCAAATTCAAATTATTATTTCAAACTTCCATGATCTGAAACCTTGCGAATTCAATCATTCAATATTTAAATATTAGAAACTGAAAATTTTTAGAGTAAAGATTTTAAATGCTTTCATTTTTAATTCAAGTTGTTTACCCTAAAGTTCAGGATTATAAGTTTCTTTTCATTTTAAAACGATCACAATATGATAGTTTGAAATCAAAATGTTTGAATAACGGAGAAATGGAAAATAAGCAGCGTGAAACTGAATAATTTTAAATTGAATCTTTCAAATCAATGAGAGTTATTTCAAACTGGAAGGTACAATAATAAATAAGAGCCGTGGAATTCGTTCACTTGGTAACTTTATGACAATTTTATTAATATTCAAAATCGATCAATAAATTTTTTTATTTCTCTAAACAAATCCAATGAATATATGCATTAATAAGGTATTTATTGAAGTGAAAAAAGGTTTTTTGGATACCAATATTTTTCATTAGGGACTTCATGATAATTTTAGCAGAATTCATAACTTATTGATTAGTCTTATGATTTTTTTGTAGAGATTCAATGAACAAGCCCTTTATTTGGGCATTTATCGGCAAGAAAAATAATTTTTTCTAATGCCAGTCCTTTGTGTTGTAATCTTCTTGACAATTTCAGCAATATTCGTAATCAGTTGATCAGTTTTATAATTTTTCAAAACAAATTCAATAAACGAAGTTAGAAAGTCTCAAATTGGTTAATTGAAAATTTTTTGGTTCAAATTAAATTCATTCAAATTTTTCCTCGGTGTAGTGCTTACAGTTTCGATGATAGATAGTTGCCGGCGCATATGTAATGGGGAAATTGTGCTATCTTGCTGTTTCTTGAAAATACAAATAATTTTTATAACTGTAAATTGATATTTGGTCTATTTTTTCCCTTATCTCAGATAACAACATAATGATCAAAATGTTGAGTTACGGTGCACCCTTGCTTATCTTCCGTCGAACGTCACTTATACCTAAAATATTGGGCATTATATTTTTTCCTGATGAATCAGGAAACCGTGAATAGGGGAGATTCTAGTCGATCGTTACAAGAATGTTATTTGTATTTAATAGCAAAAAGATGAGACGATTTTCTCTCGCCGCATTACATCGTCCTGCTATATTTTATGTCATTGACCTTATCGACTACATGTGAAGTAATGATAAAATACACGATGAATTTGCTGCATTCATGATCAAAAAGACAAGAATTGGAACATCGAGAACTGGAAAATTTCAGATTAGAGGTGCTTCAAAATTAAGGATTTTCAATCTAGGCATTAGAAAAACTGTGAGCATGAAAATGGTACCATCTCCCCTTGACAGCCTAAACACTAGATAGTACTTAGAATTTGCTTCTGAGTCTTAAGTGGCGACCCTAACTAAATTTTGTCATACTTTTCCTATTTTTGAACACATTACCGAAATTCGAACTGAGTTGATGAACCATTCTTTTAATCATCCCAAATATCTAATTATTCCATGTTTCATTTAGTAAAAATGTAAATTTTCAGGCAAGAAAAGGTGATTTCCTTTATCGACTCATGTTGGAAAAGGAAACACTGAATTCCTGTATCGTACTGCAAAGTAGACGCAAGGTGTTTGCAGAGTCCCGTATGATTTATACCGGCTATAAGCCGGTGTCATCTAACTTTTAAATTAAGACCCTGGTGGCCAAACAATGTTGGCGACCAACCATGTTGGGATAACTTGGTGTTCTTCCTACTGCTAGGCAACGGCGACCTATTTATTACCCTCCTATAACAGCCGTTTGGACAAATTTTTTCTAAATGATGCGTCAGACGGATTCGTCATGTCTAGTTTTCCCATTCAATATTACACATATTCTTTGCTTTCCTTCTTTTCACTCACCCGAATCTGTGATTCTTTTCTTTTCTCCTACAGCTTCTACGTATTTCAATGTCAGAAATAGGTTCATCTTTTTGAATTTCATTTACTCTTCCGTCGGTCGAAATATATCGAACTCTTTTCAAAACTTTCTCTCCAAAAGATTTCATCTCTGGATTATTGTAGTTTCTGGATAAACATGAATAAATTCTAGGGCAAGATCCAAGGGTCAAGACTGGGGAGAAAATGACTCGCCGGGCCATGTCCAACGAGAGGATCAAGATGTTTTTTGAAGTAATTTCAAATTCCTGTGTCTTCCGCTCTCATAACGATCTCATAATTCTCCACATCTATATGTACTCTTATATATGTCCAAATCTGCGCGAGCGTATGCATGTATGTCCACTTCACTGTCGATCAGTTTCTACGTCGATACGTTCGATACACGTCGCGAATAAAAAAAAATTATGGTCTCTCTTGTTTTGCGATGCCTGGCGCAGCTGGCACCACAAAAACTTGGGTTCCAGGGTAGTTTTTGCATTTCGTAACTGATGCGACACTTTGCCGTGTTTTTCCTTTTGCGCACTACCAATCGAGTAACACGTGCTACGCGTTCCAATAAGGACTTTTTCCTTCTAAATGAAAAACTTGGTGATTCCATTCCACTCCGCTCCTTTTCCACTATCTTCGCAAACTTTTTTTCTATCCAAAAGTCGGGAGTTTCCAAGAGTCGAACGTCAAAGTTGAAGTTGAAGCAAAGAGCGCCGTGTATCGCTAGACGCAACTGACCGACAGCTGTAAGAAATATTTTTACGTCCACACAGGTTGTGACGAAACTTATGGTTACATCAGAAGGAGGATGAACTTTTGTTGGAAGAATTTGACATTCTGAGTTTTCTGGTCGTGCTATACGTAATCTTGCGCGACAAGAAATTGTACAAATTTTTTATGATAAAGTTTAGAATCATATATTGTTCTGCATACACATATCTATGATTCAATTAAATTAAGTCGATCTTTGCTGGAAATGTTTTCATCTCTTCTTGAAAGCTGCAATAACTTCACAATCTGTGTTATGTAATTATGGACGTGCACATTATTATTCTCTATTCGCCACTATCCATGTGTTTTCTTCATTGGCAAATTCTTAATGGAACACTACATTTACACTCCTAATACATTTTTCAGCACACACCAAATCACGTCTCGTAGAGCAGTGATTAGTTCAAATTCTATGAACGTTTTTTTTCGATAGGAACTTTTCGTTTGTTTATGGAATGATAAAAATTAATTAAAATGCGAGTAAATAGCTGATTGTATTTTCTGCAAGAAAAAAATCCATATGTAAAGTGTGTCGAACCAAAACAGCCTAACTTTCGTAATTAAATTTAACGAGGAGAGACCATGGAGGCTCTCACAGATCTGATTTGGAATTCAGAATAACAGAAGTAAATCTCGGGATACAGGGCTGTTGAAATGAACCATGAAGAGACTGATTAAAAGAAGTCACTATTTGTCATTGCTAAGGTACTCTAGGTTAAAGTTAACTCTTAAATATAACTAATATTATCAACGATTTGAATTTTTTATTCTATGGCAACACATGCATGAACATATATTCCGTGTTTGTAAAGTGTGAAGTGCTACATTTCCCTACTGTGAGATTAGCGTTCGGGAATATTGCATTCCCGCACTGCTTGCTATACCGGAATCTGGCACTACGCGCACAGTTTACAGACGCAGAATATAACTATTTTCCTACAGTTTTTGTAAACGATGGGATAACTTTACCGGTCAAATTGATTCTTCTAGAGTGTAGAGTGGGGTGGTCCAAAAAATTTTCTCTCGAATTTTTATGCAAAACGACCGAAAATTTGTTCGAATCCATAAAAAAATAAGCGCATTCTTTTTTGTTTTGAAAAGAAATATTATTTAGAGGTGGCACAAGCCTCATGAAGTACACGTATTTCCCATAAGAAAAAAAGACATGTTTGTAAATTTTATTCAGAATTCTAAAAATAAGGTGAATCGAATTCGGAATTTACCATATCTCTTCACAATCAGTCACAGAATGCAAATAAAATATTACTTCTTAAATATCACCCCCATAAGTCTGTTTTATAGGGTCCCAAAGAACCCCGATAAGTGAAAGAATGGGTTTTTCGAGTTTTGGGCGTTAATTCTGATTTTTTGCGGTTTTCTCAACGCAGATTGTTTCAAATACATGAAATACTCCTTCATACTGATAATTAGATGTTTATTAAAATTGTTTAAACAATTTATAATTGTTTTTAGCAACTTCCTCTGGGAAAAGGGTTAGAAAGTCAAGGTTTTTTCTGCAATTTTCAACTTTTTTTTCCACGTTTCACTTAAAGTAAGTGATAATTTACTTTGATTTTGCAACAATAATTGTTTAAACAAATTGTGAATGTTTATAGCTATCCTCTTCTATATTAATACTACATAGTTGCGGGTTTTCCTGAAATTTTAAACTTTTTATCACTTCTCAATAAGACTAAAGTAATAATTAATTCATGTTAAAAAAATCATTGTTTAAACAAAATATTATCATTGCTTATAACACTTTCTTTGCCTAATGATAGAAAATTGCGGTTTTTTTCTAAATTTTCAACTTTTTGCCCACTTTTCACTTGAAGTGAGTTAATATTTAATTTAATTCAACAGAAATAATAACTTTGCACTGAATGGAATTTGAATGAAATTCAATTAGATTCAATTAGATTGAATTGATATAATTGTTGGTTAAATTAGATTGTTTTTTTTTATGTGGAATAAAAAATTTTTTTTTTAAATATCCACCATTATATTTTTGATGAAAAATTTATATTCAAAGGTCGAAAATTCAACTCTTTGGTTGAAAGTTGAAATATGTACTTTCTTAAAAATTCCATTTTTTCGTTGAAGATCCATAATTTCAGTAGAAAATTCGAAACTCAAATTTCACTTAATGAATTCAGCTTCTTTGTTTTGATTAATTTTCTTTTCAACATTAGGAAAAGAACAAGAATAATTTTCCTAAAACAATACAATATACTATTTGAAATATGATTCTCTCTAATGTGTATTTATTATTTGTTCACACCTGAAAAGGTAAAGCAAAGTTGAAAATTTCAGAGAAAACCGCAAGTTTCTATCATTAGGCAAAGAATAGTATATTATGCACCTAGGGATAGACAGATGCGTTTTTTGTCTCGCACAAAAAACGCATCTGTCTATCCATAGGTGCATACGATATTTTCTTCAACAAATGCATGAATACACGGGGTTTCGAGTTTTTTTCCCTCCAGCTGGAGTTTTTTTCCCAGTTTTTTTCCCTGCTCCGGAAACAGCAACTTCTGGCTCGCTTCACACGCTCGAAAACCCGTGGTTTTCATGCATGTGTTGAAGAAAATATTATTAGCAATGATAATAATTTGTTTGAGCAATATTTTTTTTAATGTGAATTAACTATTACTTTAGTCTAATTGAAAAGTGATAAAAAGTTACAAATTTCAGGAGAAAACCGCAACTATGTAGTATTAATATATAGGAAGATAGTTACAAACATTTACGATTTGTTTAAATACTTATTTTTGCTCAATCAGATTGAATAATTTCTTACTTTTGGTGTATAGTGTACAAATCTGAAAATTTCAGTAAAAAAACGTAACTTTGAAGCATTATTCTTTAAGAATATTGTAATATTTAATAACAAATTGTTTGAACAATTATTTTTGCTAACTTTGATTGATTATTACCTCGCTTTAACTGGAACGTGGAAAATAAGTTGAATATTTCAGAAAATAACCTTGACTTCCTTACCCTTTTCTAAGAGAAAGTTGCTAAAAACAATAATAAATTGTTTAAACAATTCAAATAAACATCTGATCATCAGTATGAAGTAGTATTTCATGTATTTGAAACAATCTGCGAAAAAAACGCAAAAAAATCATAATAAGCACCAAAAACTCGAAAACGCATTTTTTCACTTATGGGGGTTTTTAGGGACCCTATAAAACGGTGGGTAATATTTGAAAAGTAATATTTTTTTCGCATTCTGTGACTAATTGTCAAGAGAAATGGTGAATTTCGAACTCGATTTACCTAATATTGAGAATTCTGAATAAAAATTACAACCACGTATTTTTTTCTTATGGAAAATACGTGTTAAACTTCAGGAAGCTTGCGCCACCTCTAAATATTATTTTTTTTCCAAAACAAAGAAATGCGTTTATTTTCTTGTTGATTCGAACCAGTGGTTTGACACCCTTTATCAAATAAGGAAGAAATGATTGAATCTATCTAATTTGGCAAAGAAAACTATATTGAAATTGTTATATTTCATGTAAACGGTTAAATTTGTACATGACATTATACACTTACTTCATTTAGTGTTATGGTGTTGGAATTGATGTTGCATTAGATACTTTCTATAATTGCCTAACATTGTAATAACCGTGTTCTTTCAGGAAGTTTATTTCTCCTCTTCCGAAATTTCGTACGGCGATTATGTCGAGTTTACATTAATTTGATAACATTCTATGCTTCACTGCACTTTTTAGTAATTTTACATACATAAGTTCTATACAAAAATGTCACTGATCATCATTTAGAAATTTCATAAATAAATCAACCTTGCGTAATACAATCAAGAGCTGAATTATTTAATTGATTAATTAGCAGGAAAGAGAATTATCCAATATTTCAGTCTTAGTCTTTAATCTTGAATACTCAAGACTGAAATTTAAAATCAGTAAATTTATGAATTTGTGCTGAAGGATTTCCATATAATATATAAAAAATATTATGCACACTTATATAATTTTAGGTTACAAATATATTTTTATCAAATCTGATCAGAGTATCGATCGCAGTGCGAAATCTCGTGACCGATTTGTTTTAAGACTTTGCTAACAGAAACCTCCTTTCTTCTCGCACCTATAAAATGATGTTATCGTGTATACTTCTGTGCTTTTACCTCATAACAGTTTCAGGTCATCTCTTTCGCTGTTTATCCCATTCGCCAGAAAAAAACACACTAAGACCGCATACCTTTTGCACATTTATATATACTAACACCCATGCATATATATGCTCACATAAAACTTTCATGTGTGAAAACGAATTTAATTGTGGGATGAGAGAAAAGGATTGAAGGAGGGAGGTGGGGGAGTCGGAGAAATACCACATTGCATAAGGGAACTATCATGGGCGAAAAGATACGTCGGAGGTGGAAAGAACGAATACCACAATCTTGTATTCTCAGCAGCGAAGCTTACAATCGACACGCTTCAGTAGGCAACCTACGCCGAGTCACGTTACGAACTTGTCGATGTGCGCAGAGTCAACGACAATGCTCAGAAAAAATGTTCTTTAGCTTTTTTATCAGGAAAATTTCTGATACGATTCCAAAGCTTCTCAAGGAACTTGCATTAATTTCGCTAAGGAAGAGACGTTACTATTCCATGATGCATAGCAAAAATTTAATACAAAATTGTAGATGATGACTGAAAGTTAAATTAAATTTCTTTCGGGATTCTTTTGGCATCATATAAGCTACCAGTTCAAAATCATTCCTAATTAATGGTTTAATACCGAAGGAACGTTGCTATTTCATAATCTATTGTAGAAATTTAGTGTAAAATTGTAGATGATTAGTCGAACTTGAGTTGAATTTCTGTTGGGATTTTTTGTCAGAAACTGAGCTTCCTCAGTTGAAAGTTATTCTTGTTTAATTGTTTATTACGTAGAATATAGAGAATAGTATTTATATAAATTTATTGATCTACTGCGTAGGTTCGTAGGGTAATTACTGTATATAATTATGGGGCGCTTCATTCTTTAACGTTGACACAGCGAAAACATAAGCTGGGTTATGCTCGAGTTTCGTTGAGTGTACTCGTAAATAATGTAACAATTACAAGGCTCCTGTTTATTATGTAATCTATGACCCATGTGATACGTAATATCTATCTCCAAAATGAATATCAAACACATTAATGATACTATCACTGTGATGAAATTGGAACATGCCCTGATTTACTGCAGTTTAATTTTGACCATATTTTGAGTAAATCATCCCTGCTGCAGGCATGTAATCTGATTTTCTATGTTCTCGCTTACACTCTTGAAATAAATTCACCATTTTGATGCACCATAATATTCCTGGATCTAATTGGGGCGTTGAAAATTTTTTCTCTGAAAGTTGAGCAAAACCTTCCCAAAGGATTCGATTTCATGAAAAATCAAATGTGAATTATATTCAATTTTTGAGATAACGGAAAGTGCGTTTCCGCGGGAGTGGCGGAATCCCTAAACCTTCACAACTCCTGTATTTCTCATTGATATACTAAATGAATTTTTTTTCGGACAACTTTTAGAACAAATCTTAAATTGAGGTAAATTACTATACATATGAATTGCGTAGCAATATGGCGGTCCATGAAAACGTACCTTTCAAAAACTTTGCATTCAGGGGCGGATCGAGAAAAATAT
>WSXT02052735.1:0-12912 GCA_011762715.2 Neuroterus valhalla
TTTATTTGTTTTACAATCACCTAGGACACATGCTATATGGTGTCCCACACACCTGAGAACGACTTATGCTCAGAAAACAAATGCGACCCTACGAGTGCTTTACTGACTATCTTTGTTCCTCTTACAGAGTTGGCCGCGACCATGTCCTACCGAACGCCCCGGAGGAGATATAATCAATTGTCCAGGAGGAAGAAAAGGAAAAGGCGTATGAAGATCTTAAAAGAGAGATGCGGTGACTATACTCATAATAGTCGGTTAAAATTATTGTCTCCAATAAAAACTTTTCTCCCCCCTGTCAGAGCTAGAGGGGGTTTAACATTAAAATTTCAGATGGGAACCTATGCTTTTTATTGCTGATTTCGATTCCCTAGCGAAAAATACGTAATCTCAATTTGAAATATTTTTTTCGATTCTCGCCGCATGGTGCTGCATAGGTTCCCATTTGAAATTTGAAAGCGCCCCACCCCCTCCCAAGGCCCATGGAGGGGTACGTGATGCGTATTTCTTGAGGTATCCCGTTGTGTCAACATGATAGGAACACACTTATTTATAAAAATAGGCAAAATTACAACCTTAGTCTACTGCGTGAAACGCGCCGAGTTGGTCAGAAGGATACTTCCGAAACTTGATGCGACCAGGAAGGTACACTTTTCTCGCAGCGGCAAAGCCGCCACCACAGGGCACAGCTAGTTTTGTTATGTAGTCAAGTTCTTTTTATACTAGTCATACCCTGAAGTGCGGAAGAGATGCTCTTATATTTATTTGTATAGCGTCTCACTCGCTCTCACACTTCCGTATGACCCTAATGAGAAGTTCCTTATGCATGTAACCCAAAATAAATAATTTCAATAAGATTTAATTAAACAAACTTCTTTTTATTATTTATCATAGAAAACGACAAATATTTACAAATTTCTTTTACAAGATTCCGTTACTTCTCGCAAACATTGCAACACATCTAGAAGAGTTTTAATGCGTTAGATTCTAAGATACAGTTTTTGAAAAACAGCATCTTTTTTCTCTAGATATATTGAAACTAGAAAAATCGCGTATTTTGAACCATTTTTATGCCTCAAGAAATTCCTTCACATTTTCTGAAAAATTACTGCTGCAAAATATAAAATATAAGTAAACTTGAACGTTAAACTGATGTTGATGATATTATCATTACTTGAAAAAGGTGCATTTTACAATATATTCTGATTTTATTGTTCTGATAGTTGTGTTTCCATTCAACTTTTTGTTTTATGACAAGTGATTGAAAACATGAGAGTATCCTTTAAAATTTCTGAATTCTATATATGCTCACAGTTTTTCCTATGGTAAAGCATGTATCGATTATTCTGCTTGTGAATGGATAGAAAATTCTGTATCGAATATTTATTTTTATTATTAAACTTTGACAATTTTGAATATGATGCTCTCTCTTCAATCCTCGCGTGGAACAGAATAAATTCCTACTAATTTTGTCAATTGAATCATCAAGTTAAACGTTTCTTGCTTTGGGTAGCTACTGAAAATTTTAAGCATATCTGTTCCTCTTTAAGCATGTTTTTAAAGGAGTTTAATCAGCGAGCAACTAAAATACTCTGTTGAGCATAACAAGAAAAACATTTCATTGCATAAATGGAACAAAAACTGGATGATACAACCCATTCTCGATGAGCATTTTAGTTTACATAGGGATGAATCTACGTCCTGTGAATAATTTTGAAGAACGCCGTGGCTTGACAAAATTTATACCTGGAGTACGAATACTGCATATTTTATCTACTATCAGTAACATTCAAGATGAATTCCGGTTAAATCTAATTTAAGTGATTACACCCGAACATCCGTCAGCTATGCCCATGTTTACAAGTCAAAGAAACCTTTTAGTTAGTAGTTATGAAGGGATTTATGATCAATTCACAAATACAACTTTCCGTAAACTCTGGAAGAATCTAAAAAGTCGTTAATGTAATAAAGTTTCGAACAGGACGTAGAAGATCCCAAAGAATTCGAACTTATAATCTGATTAATGAATGTTCGGGTTCTCTCCTGCCCTCGTTTCCAAGCTTAAGCAGTAACATTCTATCGCTGAAACATACAAAAACTTAAACGCGTTTTCCTTGGAATAAAATGTTTAAATCGATATCGTGCGTATATTCCGAAAAAATTAACAATTGTTCAATACTACTTCGTATTCGCTTACTTACACTAAACGTAGATTTAGTATTTTTTTGGTTAAACGTCGACGCTAAATTTGTTAAAGATCTCTAAAATGGTTATAAATGATGCCACTGCGTGGACATCAGATTGTTGGAAGATTCTATGGCTCTAGCTATAGCCTCATGCAGTCCGTGTTCCAACCAAAGTTGATTTAACTGCTTATATTTATCTCTGCAGAGTCTCATGGGATTCCCTCTACGCAATCCTTGATCCGTTTCTCCATACTCATCAAGATAAGGTGGACATGCAAAAGAACCGCGGTTTGGACTCCTCATGTACAGAATCTCGCACTCGCGAACTCTTAAAAAGATGCTGACACCGGCGCCACACTTGCTTGCATGATAAGAGCAGGCACCCACCATCAGTTTATTCAATTCAGTCTGACAACAGTAACTCTGCGAGCACAACATATCTCCGCAAACAAGACACATAGTTGGATTCCTCGAGTCTTCGCGATCGCTGTTCGGACACGCAAACAAAGAAACCATGTTGATGAGCTCACTGTAGTCCTCTGGAAGATCAACTAGTTTGTTTACTCTCAGCGGTTCTTTTACTGCAAACTGCTTCGTTTGCATGCTATGCACGTTTGGATGATCTGCCCAAATTTTTGCTAACTTCAAAATAACTTCCGAATCTAACAACCCATTGCACGTCCTCGGAAGGCCCAAGTATTTACAAATATTCTCGAATGTATCACCTCCTTTCCTGGTCAATTCCTCGAGGGCTGGAACGTCCGTTACGTAGTGAAAGTATAAAGCACAGCATCTCAAGAAAGGCAAGCAGGCTTCCTTGACTCGCCTCCAGAGTTCAACGACGGATTGACCACTGACGGAAATGTTCAACGCCTGAGCCAAGGCGAGAAGAGAGTTCCAGTTCTCAACTTCGTCTACCTCTTGACCATCCAAATCAGCAACTACATCAACATCTACGTCCATCACCTCGTTCTCCGCAAAATCTGTCGTCAGTAAGATTTTAACTATCAAAGCAGTAAATACTAATTTTAAAGCGTAAAGTTCCGCAACTCCTCCAGTGAGGACAGAAGGTCGTTCAGTTGACTTGGTGTTGAATAAACTGGGTAGAGAATTCATGAGCGGTACAAGAACACCAAATGGATCCCAGTCGTAGATGCAGGCACCATCGTGTGGGTTTTCCAGCAACATGGTGAGGAGGGATAGAGCATGATTAGGTATAGTCATGTCATCGTAAATAATATCAGATTCTGAACTAGTACCAGCCCACGTTGAACCCATCACAGCTGAAATCCTCGCAAGCCCTTCTAAGCTGTCTCTTTGCCTCGAGGACAAAGCTCCCAGAAGAGGTTTGTCTGTATTACGTAATAAAAATTCTATCGCATGAACAGTGTAGGCTGTTGACTTCCAGGCTAGAAGAGGTACTCTTGGATCTCCTTCGTGGGATTTAACATTTAAACCTTTTGTGTAAGTTGCCTGGGCAAAGATGTGAATCATGGACACTAGATTTTTCGAAAGACTTGGACCTGGTTGTGAATAAAGAGTTTCAAAAACAGTTCCAGCATTTCCTAGTTTACCAATTATCTTCTTAATTGGACAAGAAATTACTTCACCATCCACAGTAGCCTCTTCTGATGCTGAATCTTGCGACACTGCACTCGTACAGTAACGACAGTAACGGTCATGCACGGTTCTTGATGATTCGGCAGAATCCTTGCTACTCTGACCTTTGCAACTGAGAGAAAGTTGAAGAGCATCCAACCATGTTTTAAAACTCAGATCTGGCTGGTCAATAGTTGGCTGCAAGCTACCTAATGCTGGCAAGAGAGGCAGAACAGTGTTACTAAGGCACTCACAGAGGGGACAGAGGTACTCTTGTTTCTCTACGTCGAAGCTCGAAGGTTGCCTCAGACGATATGGTCTTCTGTTTTCCTTATTAAGGACATTTTCGAAATACTTTTGCCAGCAACGAGCGTGCATGACATGGCCACAGGTTCGAGTGTGAGGCGATGCACTTAGATTCGCTGATAGATAAAGCGGATCTGCTTCAATTAGATTTTCCCTATTTTGACATAATACATTGGATTGCTGAACAAAAGCAGCTAACACCATAGCTGGACCTGAAGATGTTACCATCTGATGTTCCTGGCATAGAATACAGGTATCCGTCTTCTTCTCACATATTCTGCTAGTTTGTTGTGGACCAAGTGCAACTGTTGCATCCTGAGTACATTCACTCAGATCCATGGTAGACCCGTGGTCGTTGCTGTTATCGATATCCAACGCAGTCTCTTCGAATAATTTGGCATTCTTCTTCATGAAGCGCTTCTGCATGGCCGCAATTTGAGCCATAATTTTGGCTCTCTTCTGCGCTGCCATTTTTGTTCGTTCTTCTTTATCGTTCTTGTTAGATTCTGTTTCGCCTGGTTTTTCAACTTGTTGTGCAGAGGGCTCGGGTAGAGCTTCCATCAATGAAGAACCAGCAACCTCTCTGTATTTTCCTAATACCCATGTAAGCAAATCAGCATGTGCATCTATTCGGGGACTACTTGAAAGGTCCTGTAAAAGTTTGTATATATTCCACTTAGTAGCTCTGCTGGTAAAGTTAAAAAAGGGGTAAATTGCACATTCTTGTTCTTGTAGAGCAAAACCTATCAAGTGGAGTATTTTGTGAACTTGAGGTTCAGAGTAACTTCTGGCTCGTAAGTTAAGAGCACGTTCGAGTACTGTCTGCATTACGTGAAACATAATATCGCACTGGAGTAAATTTGCAACTAGACTGAAACTTTCAGTTAGTTTAGGTAATTGAGGGGGTGGACAGCATTCCAGTTCGCCAGCCGCCTTCCGGCGTTTTCGCTGTGCCTCTTCAGACTTGCTTAGTTCTTCCTTAGTGTAATGATAAAAGAAAACATTGTATTCTGAATATAAATGTGGCTTCAACTCATAGACACCTTTTCCTCCGGATAATTGAGATGGTTTCTTGAAATCCGCTATATCATCTATCACTCTCTCCATTCCAGTTTCGTGGTGGACATCGTCTGGCAATGTCTTGTTCAGTTCCGAGTGAGACAGTGGTTTAATGCACAGCTGCTGTATGATTTCTTTTCTGAGGCGATCATCCTCGCTAACCTGTCCAACTCCTGGAACATGTCTCTCTCCCACGATGGTGTTTAAAAGGCCAAGAAATTCCTCTACCATGTTAATTGTTTGTCTGATACTGTCCTCTTCAGGGTTCTTCAATGTATTAATTTCGAATTCTGGATCAGCCCAATTCAGGAGATTAAATTTATTTAAAATGTGGATTAAAAATTCGTTGTTCTCTATTAGTGATGCACCAGCCTGAAGAAGTATAACGTCCCTATCTAACATTTCAGTGCGGCACTTGACATTATGGTAGAAGTAAAGTTGGTTGAGGAGAGAATATCCATTCCTCCTCCACATAGCAGCATGAACCTGAGAAATCATGGTTTGAGCTCTTAATACTGGTTCGATGATTTGCTCTGGAGTCGGTTTCGTTGGAATCATAAACTCTGGACTTTGGAAGTGAAGATCATGGCGCTCAAGATACAGGAACAGTCCTGCAAGGAATCTAGAAAGCGGAAGATGTATAGACACCGGTTCTGAAGACACGTCATATTGTATACAAGAAGTGCTGTAATTCGCTAATTCCCTGACCTGATAACGCTTAGTGTCATTTCCAGGTTGCTCATAGAGTTTTTTAAGGGCTAATCTGAACGCTTTCGTTAAAACCAACTTGTCAGATCCACACCATTCTAAGGCAAGGCTAATGACAGGTGACAGCTTGATGTGAAGATTGAAGGCTGATTCCCACTCTGGTTCGTATTCCATGTGCTGACCAACTTGTCTAAGAACAACATCCATCCATTGCATACTGCACAGCAGTGTTAGTAATAAGTTGATCCCCTGTAAAAACCCACGCCGCAAATCATCAGTCCAGACATCAGGCTTGACGCTTAGCAAATATCGCAAATCATAAAGAATGTACTGCGCTCTCTTAAAAGCTATATTTGGCGAATTCCTCTCGAACTCTAATTTACCAGCTGCATTGCACTTTCGAGAACTTTCAGAAATAAAGGTATTCAACAGTAAAAACAATACATCATGATGGGCTATTAAATGGTGAGCTAGAGTCGGAGCAGTGAAGAGCTGCACGGAAAATGAGACGATGGAAAAGGAGTGGTCGTGATCGTCTCTGATGAAATCTTTCATTACTGATCCGTACCTTTGAGTGAAGACGATTGCCAAGGCTTTCTTGCTTTCGTACTCCATAAGCATCCCCGAGATAAATAACCTGTGCCAAGCGGTTCTAGCTGATTTCCAGAGTTGAGAATCTCTTGTTAAAATACCCTCAACAATAGTCATTTCTGGTAGTTTAGTGTTTAGTGCAATGTTGCTGAACAGAATTCTGAACCCTTCACATAGACTTATAAATCCTTGCAGCCATCCTAGAAGTTTCATGGCAAAAATTTGATGAGCTATCACATGTGCATGCGCCACAAGGACTTTGAGCGGCCGATTGTTACTCCGAGACATGAATTTTTCAATTTCAGATTTTAGTTCATTGCAATGAGAAAACCCGGAACATTTGACAACTGCTCTACCCTCCCTGTCGATGTTTGTTACAAATTCTATTGCATCTCGTTGTGAACACTTTATAACGCGGGTAAGTGTGCTTATAACTTGATCGAAAGTGTGCATCTCGTCGTTGTAGAGGACTGTGCAATATGTATCAGCGGTAGCTAACAGTCCAAGTGGATTTTCATCCGTATCTTTGACTAATAAATCCGAGGGCAACCCTGGCGTATGTTCTAAAGATAATAGTTCATAGCAATATTTGAGAACAGCTTCGAATGTAGCTACAGCTCTGTCAGTAACGTCCTGCGGCAATTTACATGCACCTGCCTCTTTTGATTGAGTCCCAACTACATGAATTTTACAAAAAGGTTCTTTCTTCCAGGCTTCCGTGTCTCCGCAATCGCAGCAACCTCCCCCAGTAGACGTTCCCATTTTGTATTTATGAAAGCGATGCGCAGACTGTTTGAAACAGTTGACACACAAGACGCAAGTTGAATCCATTCCGCACTCTCTACAGTTGTAAGTTGGTTCACCCATTTTGAAAACTCTTCCACAGACAGATGGAGGGTTGTCAAGTTGACTCAAGAGTTTAAGAACCACCTGAGGTTCTCCATTACAAATAAACTCCTCAAGAGTGTTGAAGAGCATCTTCTGAGCCGTATCTTCGTCGAAATTCCAGTCGAGACAATCATCGTTTGGTTCAGGACTATAAATTTTAGGCACCCATATTCTCCAATGTTCCTTGAAATGAGAAGGCGTAAGCACTCCTTTGCTCATCTTATCCATCCATACGTTGACACATGGTTTATGGGAGTTAGAAAATATTGGCAGGGATGAAGAGTGTTCCATTCCTTCAGAGTTTTTGCTTTGCTCACTCTGTTCATTCTCTTCATTCATCCTTCCTGGTTATCCAGTTTTTGTTCACGATACTAAAAACAAAAGAGGAAATATATCAAGATTTGCAAGTCAGTTACACTAGATATGACTAGTTGTTTGTTGTACTTTTTTTCATTTATTAATTGCTGCTTCAAAAGGAACTAATTGGAGGAAAGAACAAGATTTCATTTCTCCTTGTATATACTCATTAGACATCACATACCCAGGGTGGCGATTTGGCAGACAATTTAAAATTCCCGATCATTTCCCGGTTTTCCCCAATAAATTTTTTCAATTCTCCCGGTCAACTAAAAATAACATATTCATATTTGTCGCAAAACGCTTACATTTATTTCAATTCATGAAGTCAATAGTTCATTCTAAACATTCTTCCACAAAACAGATCAAGAATTGCAAAACAAATTAATTTTCAAAAAAATACTCAAGTTTCTCACGAGAAAATATCATTTTATTACAAAACTTGGAACAGTAAAACTTACAATTGAAAGAATAAATTCGCGATAGCAATAAAAAATGGATTTCTAACAAAATAGTTCATTTTTCAAACAAAGTGATAAATTTTCAAATAACATAATGAATCTTGAACTATAACAGTTAAAATTGCAAATCAAGAAAATGAATTTTCAACTAAAATGATAAATATCCGACTAGAACACTTCTATTTTCAACCATAAAAGTGAATATTCAAACAAGGAGATCAATTGTAAAATAGAAATATTGATCGTCTACCAAAAAATACAAATTTTTAACAAAATACTTGAATTTTAACTGAAAAAATGATTGTTTCCAACCGAAAATGGAACAGTAACATTTTTAGTTTGAAAACCCAATTTCATACCAAACATATGAATTTTTAGCTACAACTATGCAATTTTCAATTGGAATAAGTTGAGTTACATTTCCATTTGGAAAAAATTACTTATAACAGGAAAAAATTAGCTTGTATAAAAAAGAAACTAACTTCCAAACAAATCGATTTTTAAGCAAAATGATGAATCTTCAGTTTAACTGTAGCAGTTGAATTTTAAACCAGAAAGACGAATTTTTACCTGAAATGATGAATTTTCGACTGATATGAAACAGATTCATCTGTTCAACTTGGATTGTTAATCGTAAAGAAGAATTTTCGGAAAAGAGAAGTAACATTCGGAAAATAGTATATTACATGGCGAGTGGTGAATGGCGCAGATTACTGACGAGTATGGAGTTGCTGACCCGAGCGAAGCGAGGGGAAGCACCACACGAGTCAGTGATCTCTGCCATTTGCCACTCGCCATGTACGATATTTTTCATAACAAGTGCATCGAAAATTCGACTTTCGACGACTCTTGAGTGATAGCGAAATAAGGAAAATTGGAGTTTTAAGGTTATGGTTGACAGACAACATGTGACAGCTGATTCACTTTCGCCGCTCCAGCTGATTTACTTTTGCCGCTCCAGCTGATTTCTATTCGCCTAGTGGCGAATAGAAATTCCGGCAGTAATCCGCCATATTCGCATCGCTTAAGAGGCGGCGAAAGTCGAAGTTTCGTTGCACGTGTTATGAAAAGATAATTCCATACCGAAAAATCCATTTTTCAGCGAAATAATTCAGTTTCCAATTTCAACAAGAAAAGTAACTTTCGGAGAAAAAGATAATCTTATACTAAGGATGAAACAATGCTGCTTGAAGTACTTTCTTCATTTGAAATTATAAATAGGGGACTTTCATATTTTTACGGATTTCAAATTGAATGAGCAATTTTCTTAATTTTCTCTCTTCTCAATTCCAATAAAATTATGAAAATAAAAGCCCTAAAACGAAAACTATAATTATTTTCTGAAATTCCTGTCCAAAGTAGAAAAAATGAGGAGAAAGCAAATAAAACGTGATAAATACATTTTTTCCCTAAATTGAGAAAATTATTCTTTCTGTTTGTTTGAGCTATCATTAGTTTGATTATCAAACTTGATCGAGCTAAGAAAAATTTTACAGAGTAACATAAAGTATAGATATATCTCAAAATTGTCAGAATCAGACTAAAGGAACTCTTTTTGATTTATAGAAAGAAAGGGGTCATTCCTCGTATTTTCAGGGTCAAATTTTGAATTGTCTAGGTTATGTCAAGTAATTCCGCGATTTTTAAATTGGATTCCAGGTCATTTCCTGGTCCGTCCCGGTTTCCCGGGCGAGTCGCCACCCTGATACCACATCTTATACCTTCCTAGTATGATCACTTCATAAAATTAGACTGCCACTTTTGCCCTTGCTTCGCAATACGACTGATAATCATTTTTTTTCATTTTAGTTCGTGAAAGGAGAAATTAAGTATTTCAGTATGTCATAATGACCTTTATCCAAATTTCCAGAAAGTTGACTACAGGAACACCATTTGAAATATTGTAATCTTAGGATCTGCAATATGTGATCCAAGGATAGTTTATTTTTTAATGTAATTTGAACGTGTAGGCGATCCGCCTCATATGAATTAGCACGAAGAGGGGGGAGGGGGTAAAAAAAGTGAAGCAGTTTATGGACGACGCGTTTTATAAAATTGAAATGCAAATTGAAAACTCTGAAATTCGAATCTTTACAATGGCGTGGCTGTCGACTTTAAAAATATCTCTTTAAGCCAAGGCATGAACCATCGTATTAAGGGATTAATGCTACCAGGGTGTGATGAATACAACGGTGTCCTGAGATACCGGCTCGGATACCACGCTATGTCCCAAAAGCTTATTCTTATTAACGAAAGCTCCATAAACACATCTTTACTTGAGAAGGTGGACATAAGAAGAGAAAACAGACTAGCTCTTCTGAGCAAAACGGTGCTATTATGGGCCCTATCAACTCGAGTTTCAAGGCAGGCAACGAGGCTTTACTAAGTCTTACTAAGGCTAACTCTCATGTGGGGCCCAAAAAGGCACATACGTAGAGTAACTGCGGTTCGGACAGGAAGAGACATAACCGCCATCAAGTATCATAGCGCGGTGGAATCTTTCTTGAACACTGAATCAAGACAGCGAGGTCAAGAGGGGTTAGGATGCTGATCCGAGTAACCCTTCAAAAACTCCTGAAGATAGTCATTTATGCGAAAGGTTTGACAATGGGAAAACTCAGTCTGGATCAAGAAGCAGCTATTGAGGAAGTGCTCGAGAAAACGCTGGCTAAGGTAAAACCTGGCGATATCATCCCGAGATTTGAGGCAGCCGTCATAAGAGCAGCATCCTTACCGCCGTCTGTTCAGATAAAATGTCAAAGCTAGGCTCATCAGTGCCGTTAATACTTTGGAACTGTGAGGGAGACCAGGTGGAAGTCATTACTCTAAAGACCTCTTCAAACCAGTTAAGCTTCTAACATGGATAACCGATATAACAAGGTGACTGCAAATCCTACTGAGGAATGAGGAGAAGTTATATATAAGGACACTCCTAAGACTGGAAGATATAACGAGGCTGAGAAGGAGGGAAAAGTTGCGAGGGGGAAAGCTGAGATCTAGATGGACAGTAGGGTAATCCAAATTTTAACCTGTTCCGATTCTTCATTTTATATTTTGTGATCAATCACACCGAATGGGTCCGTCCTCCAAAGGGAGGATCTTTTCTTTATCCCTTCGCCGAAAGTGCTCATTTTCTGATTCAATATTGGATCAGAAAATGATTTTTTCATGCACTGCTTGAAACACGCATACGTCCCCTAGTGGCATAGTTGAGAACGTGAACGGCAGGGCAGAAAACGTTGACCGGCACTGCAGAAAGTCCGTATCCTACTTGACTTTGTGTTATTCGAACCTAACCTTTCTACGATAACTGGCTGGTAGAGTGTGATTGTAGCTTTTTTTGTACCATCAAGCCTTAATCACTTGCGGGGTAAGCGTAACTCGTAAAGAGTTATGATTGGTTGAGTTGGATACACGGGAGGACACAGTCTCCCGCCAGCATGCCAAAAGCACGCGATATTCACAGACGGTCACCCATCCTAGTAGATTCATCTAGATACTATAAAATGTGCTTGTGGATATTTTTTCGGCAACCGCCCCGGACCATATGCACTCGTTTCGCTCGACCATATCAATGTCCGCGGTTCCCGAACAATCATCCACGCACCCGTGCGCTTAAAGCTCAGGTACGGTCGTGAAATACTTTCTGCACTGGGCGCGTGCAACTGCACGGCACAGCTGAAACAGCTGATCGAAGGTAGCAGACCGAAATGCACATTCATATGAAAGATTTTCATTAATTTCGGCTGTGCCTTGGGCTTATGTACACGCCGTACGGTAAATTCCTATCTTCTGCGCTTGGTGCTAAATATACTATTTATCAAATTGGACAACATTAAGGATGTACATTAGCCATCTCATGAGCATTGCTAAAAATGATTCATAATGTCAAGGAAAATATTTCTATTTTTAATTGCAAAGTAACAAAGAAATAGGATCTTTAAGTCCATAAATTGAAAGATATTTTTTCCGAAAAAGTTTATAGGCCATTATTCGAATAGAACCTTAATTTTTTGCCTCAACCTCAGGTTCTTCAGTTTCAGTTCAGTGAAAGTTTTTCTTTAAATCATATATTGCTGTATAAATAATTGTGGAAAACTTTCCAACAACGACTGATACATGATTGCGATGTATTTTTGAACGATGAATTCGATGCACAAAAAATCGAAAAGAAATTTTGAAGAGAAAGGTCCCTCACAAAACATTATACTACCTTCAAAATTGTCCTTTCTTTATTCACGGACGGCTAACTTCTTAGTTTTTTAACGAAGAAAAATTGTAAAAAGTATTTATGGTACCAGTTTTGAGCTTTCGAAATAAACATGAAATGGAAACTATCCCTTTCTGCTCCGCTTCAAAATTGGACTTGGCTTATTCCAAGCAAATAATTGTACTCGAATTAATCTGAATCCTATCTGATTGCTTTAAAACCGAATTCAAATTGAATCCAAGCAAATTTGTAAAAAATGACCTAAATACAAGTGGATTTAGGCGGATTGAGGAGAACTCAAATGCATTAAAGAAAATTCTAACAAATCAAATGGAATTCAGAATAATTTACGCTAATTAAGGGCATTCCTAGAGAATGTAAGGGAACAGAACTCGAGTAATAGTATATTGAGCAACGAGTGCGGGAAGTCGCCGATTGCCCACGAATGCGGGGTTGGGCGCACGAGCGAAGTGAGTGCGCACACCCGCATGAGTGGGCAATCGGTGACCCCGCACAAGTTACTCATACTACTTTTTGTTATAAGTGCGTG
>WSXT02052746.1:0-12912 GCA_011762715.2 Neuroterus valhalla
TAAAGCAAAATCAATTAAAATGTATTTCATTAATGAATCCAATCAATAATTATTTTTGGAAAGAAAATATTTTCCGGTAAAGGCGATTGAAAACAACAGAATTAAATTGCATCAAAGTCACTCACTTCAGTGTTTATGGAAGAGTTCTCCAAATTGTTTTTTTTAACGTTGCTGTCACTTCCACTGTTTGTTTTGGTAATCCTGTGGTAGTTCCCAAAATGTTTCCATAAATTAGTGGTATTCTTGCACCACGAAACTTCTTTGAAGCAAATTTTACATTTTGCTTTTTTATCCTGCAGGATCATATTCTGTAATTCTGAACTGCTCTAAACAGTTAATAAGTTACGCTGAAAATTTGCGTTGGAGAAAAAATGTTCCTCAATAAAACTAGATAATTATGTGGTCGATACTTGAGGTATCGGTTTCAAAATAATCGTTATCGAAAGAATCGTTTCTTTAGAGTATCGTCGATTTCAATCGTCGAAACCTTGTGAGAAATATCGATACTTTAAGTATCGATTCGATATTTCCCATCCCTACTAATTAGGTGCTGTGGATTTGTGCTATGCACAAAATCCAGGCACTTTTTTTTTTACCAAAAACGTGTAGTAGTGCTGGCTTCAGGTGACTCATGTATGAAAAACTCGGAAACTATATGTGGGATCCAATCCTCCTCTGCGCAGGAATTTAGTGCTCATTAAGTGCTAATTTACGCTGGAAAAGAACAATTTTCTGCCCAGTAATTTTAGTCGAAAACATGTAGTAGTGCTAGCTTCAGTTGATTCTGGTACGCGAAACTCAAAAATTATTAGCGGTATCAAATTCTCCTTTGCGCAGGAATTTAGTGCTAATTTATGCTGCATAACAAAAATTTTGGGCCCTTTAATTTTAGACAAAAACATGTAGTATTGCTAGCTTCAGGTAACTCTGGTTTGTGAATTTCGGAAACTATTAGTGGTATCGAATTCTCTTTTGCGCAGGAATTCAGTGCTAATTGGATGTTAATTTATGCTGTATAACAAAAATGTTGTGCCCGGTAATTTTAGTCAAAAACACGTAGTAGTGCTAACTTAGTTGTCTCTAGTAGCTGAAACTCATAAACCAATAATATTATAATAAAGTTATAAAATATGGGGAAAAGATTAATAAATGAACAATGGAGGATTTTCTCAATAGTTCCTGATTTATCGAGAGATTGAATGAGAACTGCAATCGCTTTTGTATAGAAAACTCGACATCTGATTCTCCAGCACGTTATGAGGAGTGTATTGTTTGAGGATTAGTTCCGGAAATTTTATCATTTTTTTTACAGAAATTCAAGAAGAGATTAATTGTTTTTTGATTATCGGTGATTTACTTGTGTATCTCTATATATTTTTCTGTATTTGTTCGGATTTCGTCTGAATGAGCCGCTTGCGAATAGTAGTGAATATTTATTCTTCAAACAGAGTAGCAAACATTTGAAAGAAAAAAATGTAGGTTAGTCAGTTTTAGTTTGTCACAAAGAAAAAGGAAAGATTTGTATTTTTAAATATATTCTTTAATGGTAAATGATGTTATTTTTCAGGAAGGAAAACGCACTGAAAGATTGAAAATTTTAGTTCAATCAGCCAATTGAAAGAAATGCTATTGTTTGTGCTAGCGTTACCTTAATTGACGGTATAATTTCTCTCTTCAAATCCTCTTAAATTTCCTCATTCATTCAAAGACCGAATGGTATCGAGAATGAAATATAAAAGATCTACAAATAATTTTAATATAAAAAAACTCCCTCTTTACTCAATATCCAATTCCGTTTTACGGGAGGTGGCTTGCTAAATGGTTTTGGGGGGGCGGGGGGGGGCGGGTGAAAACTTGCTATGCGTTATGGGTCGAGAGGAAAGTAGTACGAGAAAGTCCAGGATAGCTTCACGAATTTTTGAAATGCCCCTAAAGTGGGAAGAACAGTTCAATATGGATGTGAGATACATTATTTTGATGGTTCCATCAAATGATTCAAGACAATCACATAAAACTTTCAAAAAATTATTTATTTGCTGACTTAAGGATAGATTAAGGCTCCAATATAATGCTTTCTTGTAAGTTTTACTCTTTCTTGTTTTGCATCATTAAGATCATCGTATTCATACCACTCGTTTTGGCTGCGATTGATGGCCGTATAGTGCGACACATTATATAAGTTTTGTTCCATTGTTCTATTGTAGCTGACAACTCCCAGAAGTACATATTTGTCTCCAGTTCCACTACCAACTGGTCTTGAAAAGTTTTAGGAAGATTTTCGAGGTATACCGGACTGCAAAAGTCTTCGAGTTCCGCAATGCAAAGTGGGCCTGTAATATAATAAGAAAATACATGGACAATCATACTACAGACAGACACAGTAAATCATCGAAGAATTAACTAGATACATATTTCTCATTCAAAACAGAAATCAAAGCTTCTGTGTGGTGGAAATATACCGTTACTCATTTTCTACTAAGTGGCGAGTAGGAAAACGGCACAGAAAAAATCAGGGCAAATGTTATCGCAGGTAACCTTGTATTTATGACTGATTGTATAGGTAAAATCTCTCTAAAATCAGGGTACAGCTTACCCTTTGTTTTTCCCCATTGGAAGTTCCGAGGAAACCGTTGCATTGTTTGTTTGAAAGTGGTATTTGCAGAAAAATGACGTTTTTTCTTATAGTAAAAACTGAACTCACGTCGAACGACTTTTGAGATATTAATTATATACATAAAAAATGTATCCAGGATCGGTTAAGGTTCCACTGTATATCTTATCACGAAACTGCGGAGATCATCAGTTCTAAGAATACCGTAGACCGGAGCTGCTTACATCGGGATTGGAATGGAATAGAAACTTTCCTTGACCAACAGTCGACTGTTTCTCAGAGTATAAATTTTCTAACGACTTAATATAACTACTTGAAGAAATTAAATGATGTCCTATAATTATTCATGTTCTGCTTAAATTATTCTATAAATGTCTTTCATATCTTCAAGTAACTATATGTGGTCATTAGAAAATTACTATCTGCAAAAGTAAAGTACTGCCAAGGAAAATACCTTGTACTTTTTTTTCTTGTACAGAAAATACCCGAAAATTAGGTCTTTTTTTACAGTTGTGGCGTGACGTGAGAAATTGGAATGAGGAAATTAATACTTTTGACTTATACACGTGTAACACCAAAAAAGGTCGATTCCTTGGTGTCCTCTCTGGTGCCTTGGTTTCCATCAGAAGCTAGAAAAAACATAACCTTAAACAAAGGCTAGGAACATATGAAATGACAAAAATAGGTGGATCATATGTTTGCAGATCGGAAAGATTGGAGAAGGAGACGACTCCGTTGAGCCCACTATAGAAGGGACACGTTGAAGTCGACTACTCTTCACGTGTCGAGAGCAAAATCGAAGCCACTATTGGAGGGCCACGTTGAGGTTAAGGTCCTTATGTGTAGATGAAAAAGCAAGGGGCGAAAAATCGCTCCCCGAAGAGGTCACTATTGAAGGGCCACGCTGGGGAAACGACATGTCTTGGATGTGCAGATCGCCTGTCAGCCTCAAGCTATAAGAAACCAAAAATACATGTTTGATGGACAAAAAGTAATTCTGGTCGATGCACGGGGTATAGGGATTCGAAGAGAAGCAGGCTCGTTTTCTTTATTAGATGTGAACCTGTTGTACGGCAGTGTAGACGAGGCGAAGTACCTAGCGGACGAAAGATGAACCCGAAGGCGAGCGAACGTCGTCATCACTTCGTGGCCGATGAGTTAATGTAACTTCACTGTTTTTTGTTTTTTTTTGTTTGAAGGGGTCGAGTAGGGAAGAATCTTCGAAAGACACCCTCAGAATGAGGGTAATGTCGGATTCGCTAGATGCACCTACCGACTAAAACCCTCCCAACCTAAAATGATTATGAACCAAGAATGAAGATGAGGACTTCGAAATTGGTGGTCCAAGACAGTTATACTACGAGGACACTCGCGCATGAAGCGAAACATGCAAAAATAAGAGAGACAGCTGGCTCGATTATTGTTGTGAGAGGAGAAGGCAGGGCCTTCTGAAGCGGTCGGAAGTTTTATTTGCATAACTAGCAAGTGAGTTGATGCACGGGTTTCGGTGATTAGCCACTGAGAAACGAAGTTTTGCAGCGTACGTGTAAGCGGCATTGGTGATGGATGGAAGGTTGAATTCCGCAAGAATTTGTTTCTTGCGAATGAACCAAGGAATATTCAAAGTGGAACGGAGAAGGCGAATACAGGTGCCTCCAAGTTTGAAAAGCCTATACGGAGTTGCAGAATCCCAGACAGGAATGGCGTAGGTGCAGCTACTCCTAATTATGGCGTTGAAGGCACGAGTTTTGGTGGCTCGAGAAACTGTAGGATTATTGAAGAAGGGTTGAAGTGAGATAAAGGCTCCGTTGGTCTTTTACGGATGGCTTGGATTTTTTTGGACCAAGTGAGTCATTTATCGAAAATGCCACCGACTCTGTCAAAGGCTTGCTTACAATCCAGAAGAAGCATGGATGTGTGCCTGCCTTTGTTAAGATTTTCGGCAATGTATTCAGAGACACGATGAAGTTGATATGCTGTTCCATGACGTTTGCGAAAACCATGCTGGAAGTCAGGGAGAAAGTTGTTTTGCGAAACAAAGTGATCAAAACGGAAAAGAATTATATTTTCGGCTAGTTTGCTGAGAGTTCACAACAGCCTGATAGGACGGAAACTTGATGCTGAGCTGAGAGGTTTACCCGGGTTTGGAAGAAAAATTCCAATAGCTTCTTTCTAGGCTGAGGGGAAGTATTGTAATCGCATCATTGCGTTAACGATGTTGCAGATAGCCACGATGTGCTTGCGAGGAAGTGTTTTCAAAACATTGTTGCTGATGGAGGCATTGCCGGGGGCTTTACGATTTCTCAAGGCGCGGATTGTGTCAGAGACTTCTTTGGAAGAGGTGCGAATAAAGTCTGTGTCTGTCAGAAGGAAATTTTGAGCGATCCTAGAGACGTGGTCATGAAATTCAGCAAATTTGTCGTGGCTAGGGAAAGGGGAGCATTGATTTTCAGGCGAATCTGTGAAAATTTTTGCTTTTTCCTCGTCGAGAGAGAATGATTGGCCGTCTTTGGCGAGAGGAGGAAGGTAAGATTTCTTGTTGCGGAGGGATTCGATGACTTTCCAGCATCTTTTGGGGTGCAATTCAGCTTCGGCTATGTAGGAGTCGGAAGAAGAAGTGTCAACAGTATGAAGAGCATTTTTTAAGTGTCTCTGAAGGGAATTGAGACGCTGGCGCTGTGTGGGGTTCCGGTAGGACTGCCAATGTTTGCGTGCTTGGTTTTTCTTACGAACAAGAACGCGGGTGGCAGGAAAAAGTTTTTGTTTGCAGGCGAAGTGCAGTTCGTGGTGGTGGCGAGTTGGACAGAGTTTTGTATGTCTTTCGTCAGGGCTTCAACAGCAGCATCCAGATCGGAAGTAGATTGGATTTGGCAGCATTTGAGAGTGGAAGATTCAAGTATGTATTTGAGATGGAGATAATCGATTTTTCATTCTGTGGGGAGCTAGAGAAATGTGTGGGTCCTGAGGGAGCCTTAATGGTTAGGTTATGGCGTGTCGCAGTTTTGAGGGGAGCATTACCTTTTGTGTTATTTTTGAGACAACCCCAGGCCCTGTGTTTAGCGTTGAGATCGCCAGCAACCAGAGTAGGGGTATCAGAGTTGAAGAGATCAGGAATTTTCGAAATATCGTTGATACTCAGAGGAGAGTAGATTGAAAGAATGCGAAGAGGATCTGAGGCGAGGTGAATTTCGACTCCAACTACTTCGTATGGAGAAAAGTTTGTACTGATGGCTGAATGGCGGAGATTTCTAGACAAGAAGCGCTACACCACCACCTTTAGAGGAAAGACGATCTTTCCTGTAGACAGAGAAATCGGGAATAGAGAGTTTCTTATTGGGATTCAGATGAGTGTCGGTAATGCAGACGTCAATTTATTTCTTGCTAAGGAGTAAAGACACTTTGAATCGCTTTGGAACCGAGATGCCGTTAGCATTGCAGGTCAGAATAGAAAGTTTATTCTTATGAGCGCTGAGGGATTGGCTGCTGGAAGGCCGAAGCGAAGGTAGAGATGAAGTCCCGAAAAAACTGCTGAAGTTGCGGATTCTGTAGAGGATCAGAGGATTGTGGATGGTTAAGGACTTTGGTAGAATAACGAGCTGAGATCACATCAGCGGAGGAGCGTCGGGATAAAACAAGTTTGGTGGCGCTACGAGGTATAGGAAGGGGTATAGCTGTTAGCTTCAGTTTCGGAGGTGACGGGTTACGTTCGACTTTGTGCCAGGTCTGTGAGGAACTTTCGGGCATCAACGGAAGGTTGCCCAATGAGGCCCTTCGCAATTAGAACAGCATGGAGTAGCATCTTTTTGTTCTCTGCGCTTGCAAGAGGCAGTGGCGTGACTGTGCCCGCAGAAAGCACAGGACCAGGAGGCGTCAACAGATTTGGGATAGACGACTGTTGCGTCGGAGGTATTTTTGGCATGACGGATTGGAATGTCCGCTTTGAGAAGCGCTGAGTGGATCATTGGCCAATGTTCCTTGTAGAGGTTACGGATAGGAGGGGGATTTCGCTCCTAGAAAGCTGGCTCATCTTCATCCGATGAGCTTGAGAGAAATGAGTCATCGTCGGATGGAGGGTGAGTTTCTGATTTCTCCGGACTCGAGAGGCGTTTATGCTTGGAGTGTTTAGATTTCACCGGGATGAAGCTGGAAGAGGCTTTGGGTGAGAAAGTGGAGTCCGATGCAGATTACATGGTTTCCATGGCATAGGAGCCATCGGTCAGCGTAGGAGTGATTGAGTTTGAAGAGGATTTTCAGGCAAGGACTGTCTCGCGAGATGCGAGAATTTCCCGAAGGTCGGAAGCTAGAGAGACGATTTGAGCGACAGTGAGAGTAGTTGGATCGGGACACAGAAAGTTGGTAGAAGAAGGTGGAGTCGAGGATTGTTTCGACATTTTTATGTGTGGGTTGCCCTGAAAAGGGCAGAAATTTATGCACTCAATATTGTGAGTTGAGTTTTGGTGCAGTGCGTGAAGTTCACTCCCTTGCGCGCGGTACACCAGAATATATCAGTGTACCGATTGCGAGGACCAGTGACTTTTTAGGCGGTTCAGAGGTATCTCAGAGATGAGCAAAGTTCGATGTCTGATCATCGAATGGTAACTTCACTGCGAGATCCGAACGTATTTATGGAGTTCGACTCGCATGCACACCGCGGAGTAGTACGGCGAGACCGCGGTCGGTCGGTTTAAAAAAGAGGGGATTCCGACGCGCGGATTGAGCAGTTAGTGAGAAGTGGGGTTTGAGATATGGACTTCCGAAGATTGTAGAGAAGTGGGGCGTTGATCCCTGTGATTCGCGATTGATTTGAGAACCGCGAAAACATCCGAGGTCTTGCCTTGTCACACCGGAGTCCAACATCCTGTTTATTTGAATTAAGCGACTGAATAACATTATGCTACATAATATGAGTAATTTATCAACTAGATTTAACAAGAAAAATGGAAATGTCATTAAAGACGGGTTTCCCCAAACAACTTTTATATCAAATTCGGAATAATATGCTTGTCTGAATGAAAGGAAAAGGATTCGTTCAAAACGTCACGAGAAAGAATTATTCTTTCGTCATACATATGAGATTGTTAACCGCTCGCGGGCGACACAGTCAGTCATGTTATGTATATTTATCAGGGTCATACGGAAAATTTACTTGCGAATGGAAGACACATCTTTTCCCCACTTTGCGAGGTTTCTGGGAGAAAAATTTCCTTAGAGTTTGTTTCGTGAATTGTATTTATTAGACAAATTGAATCTTTGAAACTAATTTTTAATAGTTTGAATAATTTCTTCCCCGCTATGTAAATTAAAGGAACTTGTTCATACTTTATGTAACAATTCAGTTATTTATCAGGAAATTTTTTTTTTATTTGGCTGACTTTGTTACTTGATTGATTGATTGATTCAATGTGTCCCTTGAGGGTTTACATTTTCCTCGAACCTCTCCACCATTCCTTCACACACCTCACCACTACCTTTGTAGTAAGTAAGGGGGACCTACAGCCTAAGGTGTGTTCCGAACCACCAAGAACCCCAGCCCCAAGTACTTAGAGTATCCCTTTTCTCAAGAGGTACCGGCACCACGACTTTCTGGAGATGAACACTGCCTTGCTTGGCAAGTGTTCACCGCATGGGCCGCCGAAGCTCTTCCAAGGTGCAAGGCGGGAATTGAACCCACAACCAGCCGGCGTGGGTCGGAAGCGCTCGCCTTAGCTCCCACGACCAACTGGCCACTCGACTATGTTACTTATTATTGCATATAATTTTTTGTTTTCAACAATTTTATTTTTGAATAAATGATTTTTAAAATGAGATGATAAAATGTGAATTCTTTTGGGAAATGTGGTTAAGTATGTCGCTTATTATTGAATATTTCAATGATAAAAAATGTATATCTGTAGGTTTAGTTTTGGTTTGAATAGAAATAATCCTAATAATTGTAATATTTTTACGTAATACACAATGGAACCTAAAGCCGAGGGGTTCATATTTCGAGGGTCGAAATGATCACCGACCATAATAAGTTCATGTGGCTTCAAGAGATACATAAGTTACCTGCCTGAACACCTGACGCAGGGGTGTCCAACACAAGGCTGGCGCGCTTCTACTTTCTTCCCCTTCTCCGAGCGCTCCTTCGAGAGTTCTCTTTTGGTTCCCCCTTTTCACATCGCGCTCACCGCATGAACGCATTCGAAGTAGTAAGAGAGGGGATTGACGAGTGACAGTTATTTACACCGTTACTCATGCGTTGGACACCCCTGACCTGACGCCACGATCCATATGAAATTATTGTTATACTTGAAAAAAAATTAACGCTTGAAGTGAAGGTCGTTTCTACGGGTCCGGAATAATTATTTTTTGGGCAGCTTCTTTCCATCAATAATAATTGATGAACGATGTCCTCATAACTTCGTTTTTGTAGGTGATTCGGTAAAATGATGCTTTGCCATTCATTTCCACGTAGAGAACAGTCTTTTTTACTGCACTACTGAGAAGTTTCAAATGCAGAAAGTCCCTGCAACATCCTCTGGGCCGAATGGAATACATTCAACTCACAATCTACAAATATGAGGTCGATTTTTTCGCTTACCTTCCTCACATTGTGTGAACTAACTTTTTGTGCAATATTACGTAGAATGATACCTATTTTTTGGTACACTTTGCTGTTCAATTTTTCTAGCTTGCAAATATATGACACTATATCCATAGTAGGATTCTCATGGCTAAGTCGGGTGATAAAGTCTTTGATTGCTGGTCTGTCAAAGGCTCCCACAAGCGAAATTCGCAAAATGGTGTCAATAGCACAAGTTTTGGTAAAGGAGGGTTTCTTCAGGTCGATAAGTACTTCCTGCAATGGGTAAGATTTATTATTGATAATGTCCTCTTTATTCTGTTTTAAGATCAAGAGCCCGTGATATGTACACTTTTTTTCCTAACAGATTTGAAGATAACCTTTTGAGCGCATTTCAGCATCAAAAATTACGTCGCTAAAGTTTGCAACGTTTTCAAAAAACAAATTTGAAAGAAATTTTTTTTTCAGTGATACCTATAATTCAAAAGTTCTGAATATTTGCATTCGAGAACTGCCTGATTCTTCTTTCTAATTTTTGAAACCACGATCGATGTCAGACACATCCGGAGATTCCTGTGATTTCAGGCATTCAAAACGATTTTCTTCTCCCTGTTCTTCTAATTCTTCTTCTGTATATTTTCTGGAATTTTAGAAGATACAGCTTTCTCTGAAATGGGAGAACTTTCTTGTTCTATTGCAAGTTTCTCTATCAAACGTTCATCTTGAGAAAGAAGTGCATCCTCCTTTGCTCCGATCATGTTAATGCGCCCCTCAAGTCAACTGTTAACGTGGAGGTCCATAAATTCGTCCGGGCGGAGACGGCCCGATTGAACCTCCATTACGGGATGTTCAATGTTTGCAAATTCCTTTTCAACGGGTGAGCTAGAGGCTGCATCTCGTCCGTATCCGAATTCGTCAATGCAAATGTTGAACCATAAATCATGCCAACGTGAATTATTCGCCAACTTTTCCGCAATTTCCGCGCATTTGTATGCATTAACTTGATCATCCTAATTTTCTTCTTTTGCAATTTCTTTCACGTGTCTATCGATGTCCTTTGCCCACTCATACCACTTGTTCTGGAAAGTAAACTCCGTGAATATGGAGTCATATAATGGAATCTTATTCTCATCAATTTTGTTGGTAGCAAATTTTCTTCTTCTTCTTCTTGTGCAGGACCGAGCCTCTTCATAATCCACTGCCTTGCTTCGTAACACTGCGTGTCATTCCCTTTATTGTCGCATCTGGCTGATAGCAAAATAGCTTTGGCTATCTTACTCGCTGTTTCTTTGTCGCGCGCTCCGAATAATAATCCTATTGCTGGTTTATAAAATATCCTCACTTTTTTAGATCTTAAAGATTTCGTTATGACACACACGATTTGATGAAATGTGCAGCATCTATTTTAACAAAGCAAGTCGGCATGATTTCTTCGTCACAAGCGTTGCAGTGCTCTTCAATAGTTCTGGAAGTTTTGAAAACGAACAGAATAGCCATTATAATGGCTTTGGGGGGGTCGCAAATCATATCCTTAGGATGCAATGCACCGCAGGCTGCCCATCTTTCAAGAACGTAAGTTATCGTACCAGCATCATGACTCGTACTAATTATTTAGGCAACCGAAAATTGAACGTTACCGTTGTTTACCACCATGAGATACAAAAAAGCACGCTGCATTGGTGAACCATCGCACCTTTTCAACCGAGTGAAAATTCCTCCTATAGCATCGAGACACACAGACGCTATTCCCCCTAGTGCGTTATTTGTGTATACGTGACGTTGATGATTCGTCCATTATATACCGATGAAAGGATCAGTTGAGACCAAAATAATTGTATTAGGCATGACCTCAGCTTTCATTCTAGCGACTGCTGTTACAGGATCTGGATCAAGATATTGTGCGATCGTATGCTCCGACTCGCACTAAAGCAACACCTCGGAATTAAATAAATCAGCAGGATCTTTTTCATCTCCCGAATCTATTAATTATGATGCTAACTGGGAACTATAATTTCGACAGATTTGCCTCGCAGTTGTTTTGCAATTTCATCGCGAAATGCTTTTCGCAGATACCGCTTACTGCACTGTTGGACTCCCCGGGTAGAAATGAAAACTTGATTCGTAAGAGGCCTTGTCTAGATTTCCTATTCTCTATCGAGGCCCTTAAAAGGCAATCTATCGAGGGCGCAAGCAAAAACGTCACGCTCAGTTAGCGAGGTTCTGAGTAGGCAATACAATGAGGGCCTTTCCTCCTCCACCCCAGTCTTTTGCTCCTGAGGTGGCAATAGCCAATTCGTTAGTCAAGAGTTTTTCCGTTATTTCTTGTTTAGATATGTTATCATCTGAGTTTTTCTTAACACATCTGCAAAAAAAAATATATGCTTGTAACTTGATGATCAGTAATAAAATCACACCTGTCGATTTGAGAGTGCGCGCCTTGAGCATGAGTACCCAGTGGGCACAAAAGTCAGTAAGATATCGTTCTGATATCTTTCTTCGGACGTTCTACAGACACTCGAAAAAGACAACTTAAGGATGTAGCTAAGGTAACGCAAATATGTCCCAAAGCCTCCGTTATCTTAAAGACAAAAAAGTGACTGTATAAAGATAGTCAAATACTGTCTATACGACGTCCGATAGCTTGTCCTAAAGACTTTGAAAAGAAATCTCACAGACGATTTTACGCTGTCTAAGTCTGTCGTTTATTAATCATTACTACATCCATGAAGAATGCTGACTAGAGCGTCTTAAAGACATTCGAATGATGTCTAAATGACAGAATAAGGACACCTATATATAACTTAAAAATTTTAAGAATATAGTACATGATGATGCAACAGTATTATATCCTTACACTGTATTATTCCTAGTTTTCTCATCGCTAGTATTTAGCACTTCCCACTGTTGTATTTGTACGATCTTTATCACCAAGTCGATGTATGACCTACTTGTTTCAGTCATGAACTGCAGCCCGTCAAAAGATATTCCAGGGATGACATAATGGAGTATTTTTAATTCTTCCACAAACGGGTCATGTAGATCATCAATTTTTCAATTTCTTCAAGATATAACTTCTTCTGGAGAATGCTCTTCAAACCCTCTAACGCGAAATCACAATTTGGACATAACTTTTCTGGCTCTCGCGGTATAAAATACCGTTCAGTACGTGTACAAGAGAGATGATTTTTAGCTCATGAGATTTTTGTCACTCGCTCTCCTCGTACAAAAAACGTTCCATTCGCTAAAAGATCACCCCTTCCCTGCGTATAGAAATGTACCTTTTGCAAAGTGCATCGATTGGAAACTCCAAGCTTTGTGATTGAGCTCGATCAAAAGAAAAAGGATTCATTAAAACTGTGACCTTCGTGGAAGTCAAAAATCTGAAGATGTGTAACAATTTGTACTGCGAACAGTTCAGCATTTGCACAATCCTTGTAGACAAAAAGAGAAATGATGTATCAATCTTAAAATATTCTCGATCCACTCTCCATGGTTTCAAATAATCATTTCTTTCGGAATGGTTCAGGTTTTTGTAATTCACATCCCCTTTTTTGGTGTCTTGCAATCATTCGGAAGGGTTTTTTTTTGTTTTTTTTTTTTTGTTTTGTTTGATGGAACCGAGGAGGTGAAATCTCCAGAAAGACACCCAGGGGAAACTAGGTAGTGTCGGATTCGCAAAGTGCGCCTACCGACTAAAAGTCCTCCTCGACTGGTTACCAACCTAATATGGTTATGA
>WSXT02052757.1:0-12911 GCA_011762715.2 Neuroterus valhalla
AGAAAATGGTTATAAACAATAATCAATTGTTTAAATAAGCATGTTTGTTAACTGGCATTAATTATTACCTCACTATAAGTGAAGAGTTGATAAGGAGCCTAATAGTTTAGAAAAAAACCGCAACTTTTTAGCAATAGTCTAAGAGAAGATAGGTATTGACAATAGTAATTCGTTTAAACAATTGTTTTTGGTGAATAAAATAAAATAATAACTCAATTCAAGTGAAAAGTGGGCGAAAAGTTAAAAATTCAGAAAAAACCGCAAGTTCCTATCATCAAGCAAAGAAAATATTATAAGTAATGATAATAAATTGTGTAAATATTTTGTTTTTTAACTTTAAATTATTATAACTATACTCTAATTGAAAAGTGATAAAAAGTTTAAAGTTTAAGGAAAAACCCGCATCTATGTAGTAATAATCCAGAAAAGATAGCTATAAGCATTCACAATTTGCTGAATTTTTCATGACTAGTTCAATATTAACTCTTGACCTATTATGCATGGTTTCTACGTAATTTTTTCCGAAGAATCTATTAGTGCTATCAGTTTCAGCAAAAATGTAAACTGCAAAGAGTTGAAGGACGAAAACCCCCCAAAAAGTCGAAAAAACGAGTTTTTCGGCTTTAAGGGGACCCTCCACCAGATTCTTTTGAAAATAGGGCAAAGTTTAACAATTAATTGTGGAAAAGTGAAAAGACATAGAGACTCAAATCAACGATACATTTACTTGTCAATCGTTACAGAATAATATGAAATTTTTTTTTTTGGAAATTCTTAATCGCTGCTTCAAGATGGCGGCTCCACTAAATCGCGTTTGCAGCTGTTATTCGAAGTTTCCGCTTTTCGTTGTGATCTCAAATCAATTTAAAAGACATGTAATGAAAATTCATGTAATTTTTTGTGTCTGTTACCTAAATTCATCGAATTTGGACCAGAAAAATGAAAATTATTAACACTTGAAAAAAAAAGTCAAATTTCACCATTTTTTTTGACCTCGTTCAAAAATTATTAACAAACAATTTTTCTGGTCGAATTAAGGTAACAGACACATAAAAAAGTATCCCCTTTCATGCACAATTAGAATTAAGTGAATCGGATGAAATTAACGAGCTCGAGGATTGAATAACAAACGCAAAACATGATTTTGAGATAAACGCGTTCAAAGTTTTGAGAAAGTTTGAGTTTGTTCAACTTCGTTGTTTTTTGTGATATCACAACCAGAATTTAAAGTCGGGGATTTTGGACGTCGCTGATCACGAAGTCAAATGAACAAAATTCAAAATGGCAGAGCCAATATGGAGGGTGCTCGGTGCGGTAGCGCCTGAGCGTCCTCGAGCGCGCGAAACACGAGTGCGTTCGAAACGCTCGAACTCCAAAAATATTTTTCAAATCGAAGAATTCTTTTGCACGAATATTCTTCACACATGTATCTATGATTTTCCATAAGAAAAAAACGATTTTCTTGAAAAAATCTGATGGAGGGTCCCCTCCACGCGATGACCCCAGTGAAAATCGACATTTTCTATTTATCTATTTTATTCATCTTAAAAAACCATACGTTTTCAATAAAAAAATCTGCGCATTGCGCGGGCACATTCCCATGGCGCGCGGCTCGCTTCGCTCGCAGGTTCGAGCGCGCCTATGGCACGCATCATTCGGATCTAGCGCTTTGCGCTCGGCTTCATACGTGCTCGATTTAGTTTACAGTGAAATGCATACACCTAATTGCAAATATTGCAAAACTGCTGAAAACCTCTACTTCTATGAAAATTACTGAATTTCTCTTCATTTTTTATGAGTTTTTTGTTCATATTAGGTTTACTTAAGGCCCTACTGGCCTTAAGGAACACATTCTCATTACAATACACATCACTCATATTATATCTCGCATAGTTTGGCTAGAAAATTGAATTCTCCATTGTTTAAGAAGCTTTGTTACGATTGAAACAAGACACATACGCCTTATTGAAAAAACTTTTTTGTAAAACTTTTAGAACTTCTTAAGATAGTTGGTTAAGGAACTTGACCTGTCTTTTTGGTTCCTCAAAATGTGTGCCAAGGGCAATCGCATCCGATCGTTCTTTCGGAAGTTATCCAGTATACAGATTACAGACTACAGACTACAAACAGACAGACACCTTCGTAAAAACCATTTTTTCTGGATCAGGGGGTCTCAAAACGTGGAGATTTCATCAAATCCGCGAAATTCAATTTTCACATAAAACCAATACCTTCTCATTTAGAACAAGAATGTCAAAATTTAGGCGGTCATTTTTCTGAGCTAAGTTATCGCACTTTGAAAGTTTTTTTTTGTTAGATAATTTTTTTGAGCTTGAAAAACTCAATGTCATGGCTCGAAAAAAACCACACGTATGCCTCTTCAGGAGTAGTGTATGCCTGATTTTTTTTTGTTGCGATATCATTATATGTTTCTGAAAAAAATAGATTGTAAAATGATGGCTTTTAGCTCATATACAGGTTAGGAAATGGAAATGGTGGCTACTCATATGGCCAAACTACCTCTTAAATTGGGAACCGCAGAACTGCGATACTACGTCTGGTGGCGACAAAGGGTACTAAAATAAGGAGGCTTGTTTACATGCGATATATGAGTCGGAATTTGCAGAATTTTTATTTTGAAGTTTTAAACTAAAAAATAGTGTTGTCAGTGCATACAAAATTATTCTGAAAGTAATATGGAGGATAGTAGGACGAAATTCAGTCCTTAAAAGGATGATAGAAATGTCTCTTGCTCTGTTTCATTTTTGCTCTTGTTCTATCCATTTTTACCCTTATAGGGACACAAATTAAAAAAACCAGCTACTGTTTACATTTATGCCCAAAGGAAGGTGCCTCCTTATGAGCGCCATATTGGCCGGAGGCCATCTTGGTTACGTCACGATTTCTGTTCCCAATAGTGCGAAAAAGATAGCTCAAGTCCATTTTGGGATTCTCTTAGGGGGAAATCACTATTGTTGACGGGGGTACCCTTTGGTAATACCTTAAGTAGCATTGACCAAGAAAGTTCAGAACGTCCAATCTTGACCAGGGTTCAACCTTGCCAACCTTCCACTACTAAATTTGTAAATTCAAATCAAACTCCTTGGTTGAAAGTGAAATCACTTTGTTGAAAATTAAATATGTTGGTTGATGAAATTCGAATGCGTTCTTCAGAATTTGTCCTTGTCCCGGTTGTGATTTGATTGTTCCAGCTTGGAATCAAATTTTTTTGTACTTGAAAATCGATCGTCTTCACTTAAGATTGATTCACTTGGTTAAAAGTCGAGCAAGTTTGTAAAACATTTACAAACCTTTTTTACAACCTTTTTTGTTGTATATCAATCCGATTGATTCAAAATTCAGATATATTTTTGTGAACTCATCTGTTCTGCTGAAAATGATTCTTCTTGATTGGAAAAACACATTCTCAGATGGAAGTTCTTGTTGAAAGTTTATTTCCTTTGTTCAAAATCTATCTCTTTGTAAGAGATTTTTTTTGGTTCAGAATCAATGATTCCTACTGATATTTTGAGTATTCCATTTTTAATTAGAAAGTCGTCTTCTTACGCCGATATTCCAACTGTTTATTGGAACATCCAACTGTTTGGTTGAGAATCAATCTTTTACATTCTCATCATTCATGATGGAAGGTATAAGCGGGCACATTCTCATCGCGCGCTCCGCGCGCGACTCGCTTCGCTCGCAAGTTTAGGCGCGCCTAGGGCGCGTGTCTGTCGGATCTCGCACTTCGCGCTCGATGATAAACTGACCTCGCGCTCCGCGTCCGGTCTTTGTACTTCCCTGCATTTGCATACAGAGCTTTTGGAACTCGATAGTTCAATGTCGACTACTTTTTTGGATGATTGTGGATTCTCTTTAGTTAAAGCTTTTCCGCTCCCGACGAATACATTCTAATCTCGTGTCGCGTGCTGCACACTCGATCATAATTCGTCTGAAACGGTAGAGAAGTTTTGTTGCCCAATTTTTTCCATATGTTGTGCACTTTTCCTAGAAATATAATTGTTTCATGTTTGATTTTATTCTCTATGATTTAGGCAACAATTTAAGCAAGAATTCCCACGGAAAAATTTCAGCAAATTTATGGATCTTTTCCGGAAACTTATGTCAATTTGTTTTTTCCTAAGCTTGTAACAATCCCCCAAAAGTTCATTTTTCCATTTTTTAAATGGTTTTTTATATATGAAGCAAAAACTGCTCATAGTTTGACCAAAAAATGAAATTTTCTATTTTTCATCACTTTTCGTGCGACCAAAATTTGATTTTTCGATTTTTTGAGAAAATTCAAAAAGTTGTGAAGACCATCTTGTAGGGCTCCCAAAAATAAACATTGTTTCTTTTATACCCTTTTTTCATATCTTCTCCTGTTTAGCTAAAAATTCACATTTTTGTTTAAATTTTTGAATACTGAAAATGCCACAACTCTGACAATCCTGTTTTTATCAAAAAAAATCATGAGGAAAAAATGTTTAACTTTTTACCTTCTACAAGAAAGCGTACTTTCAATTTTTGAATGTTTGAAAATAAATATAAAAAAAAAAATTTTAAATGCTCCTCCTCTTTTATTTTTGATCCAAAATAGCTGGTTGACGAACTCGACTTGTCTTTTTGGTCCTTGAAAATGTGTGCTAAAGCACGATCGAATATTCTATCTTGTATTATTTGGCTAAAAAAAATGATAAGAATAAATTGTTTCGCTCTTTAAGTGTTACGAGAAATCGTACTAACAATTTTTAGATCATGGAAAAAAAAGTCCAAAAAATTTTTCAAAATGCTCCTTGTCTTTGATTTTCCATCCAAAATAGCTGGCTAACTAACTTGACCTTCAGTTTCTGACACTGGAAGGGTGTACCAAAAGCCAATCAAATCGATCAGTTTTTTCGAAAGTTATCGTGCTAACAGACAGACCTACAGACACACATACATACATAGATACATAGATGCAGACAGACACATTCGTAAAAACCTGTTTTTCGGGTTCAGGGGGTCTCGAAACGTGGACATTTGACAAAAAAGGAGGGGGTCGAATTTTACACAAATCTAATACCTTCTCTGATGAGAATGTGAAAATATTTTTGTCGCCTATATTGGTTCCAAAACTTGGCCAATGTCCTTATTGGCATAAAAATATTTTCAATATCTACATCAATTCCGTATTGAACTGAAATTTACTCATGGTTTCCCATTTACTGCCAATTTATTATGGAATGTATGGGATTTGTGTGAATTTTAAATAATTCTCTCTCGTTTTGTTTCCCAATTTCCCAGCTGTGAATAGGCATACAATTTTCAATGTAGATTTTTCCAAATGTATAATAAACTCAAGAAATATTGAGCGCGAAAGGCATGATGGAGCTGTATTTCTCAATTCTGAAGGATTTGTAGGAAGGTTATGTCCACTTCTTCACCCAATGTGTCAGTATCAGGAACTATCGTCAATATAGGTTTATTTTTAGAGTTTTGTAAGTTCTAATGTTTTTCATCCTTTTCATATAAACTTTTAGCTGAAAGTTTGAAATATTAGTCATTAGTGAATATTACGAAATAATAGATTCATGAGTCGAAAATCTGATTTGAGTAGTAATATTTTTACTGATTCTAAGTAGAAAAACATATCCCATAAGAATAAAAATATATTCTCGAAAATGTTTTTTTACTCGCTAATTCAAAAAATATTCTATTTCCTTAAAATTTGATTCATATTACTTCCCTCTCATTTTGGACGTTTTTCCTAGTTAATTTACAACTATACAATACTAAATATAAGAACGAGCAAATGCAATGAATTCTTTTATCGGCAAACGAAACGGGTATTTAAAAAAAGAAAAGAAAAGAAGGAATGAGCTATAATAAGGACGAGAATGGAGTACTGTGTGCGTTGGAAAAGATAGTATGTGGAACAGATGGGGATGCGGATTATGTACTCGAACGAGCACGGTAGAGAACTCCGACCCGAGACAATTTTCTAGCCTTTAAGAGCCATAAGACTTTCCGGAACGTTGGAGGATTCCTCAAGGAACGTGCTTTTCTTGCGTATACCTATGTGATCCGAGCTTGAATTAAACTTGTGTTTCTTCCTGAGTGATTCCCTTTCAGATTTCTGTATCCGGCGGTTTTAGCCCACTACGTCGCAGTTCCTTAGACGATAGGCTCGATGTTTGCTGATGGACAGACGGACAAATTTTTACTAAGTAAAGTAGATAAATTGCTATATAGAGAGAATAAATCTTCAAGTCAAAATAAATCAGGTGTTCAACCAGAATTATGGTTATTCGAACTAGATATAAATGTGCGATATACCCTCATCATGAGTTCTGGTTGTATGCATCAGGAATTCCCGATTGACAATTTTCTACATGTTTCGTGTACGAAAACTGAAGTTACTAAAACCAATACCCTTGGTTAGCTCGAAACTTCTCAAGGTAAGCTACTAACATCTTTAACCTTCTTGGATCGATGCGGGGACAAAATCGTTGCTCAAAAATTCCTAAAATAAAAAAATCATCTAGGAACAGTGGAATCTAAATCTCTGTTCCATTAAACAGCTCTGTTCCCCTTGAAAGAAAGAATACAACATACCGAATTCGTCCTACAGACGATCTCGAAAAAATTCTTAAAAATTTACCTTCGATATCAAAACACTCTTGAGTCTGAAGTTTCGTCCACATTGAACCACGTGTCATTTGAGCAATCCAACAGATCAAAGATTTTTTCCCTCAAGTACAAATATCAGAATTTGATGAATTACTTCCAGTACCCTCTCAGCAATAGAACGATTTCGATGCTGTCTGGAGGACACAATTTTGCATTAGCCTCCGCCAAAATTCTGAAAGAAAAAATTATTTGCAACTTAGAGTCCAGAATATATACCCCTCCACCAGAAAAAGCGAATGTCTTTCGACGGAGGACGATCAACGCCCCAAGCATAGAACAACTTTTCGTCTCCTGAAACTTAACTAACGAAAAAGAAAGAGCAATCAAATAAATATATCAGAATGAGGACATAAAACCTGCACATATAGGACACACGACAGTGTTAACGAATGAAGAAGATAATGACAACAAAACCAGAGACCTTTAAACTGCCAGTAAATACAAGAAGCTGCAAAAATATCTCACGGGAACCATAGTCAGCTAAACAAGAAGCCTTTTCATCCAAAATCCTTTCGAGTTTATCAAAAAGATACAACAGGTTCACATTCGAATCCGCGAAATTCTTGTGAGTTTCAACGTGGTTCCTTCTTAACGAATGAACCAGTCCCTAATACGATCGATATCATTAAATCTTCCGCAAGCTCTCCTTCTAATCTCACACCTTTAATAGAAGACTATCACAACAATTTTTACTTCTCTATCAATGACCAATTCTACGTACAAACGTCAAGATCAGCAATGGGATCTCCGATTTTCCCTGTAGTAGCTAAGATTTTATGGAATAGCTGACCTAATGAACTATACAAGATTTCCGATTCCGTCAATCGATTGCATCCTTGTATCCAGTTTACCATAAAAATTGAACAAAGTGGAAGAATACCTCACCTGGACCTACTTTTTTATAGAATATCAGATGAAGCATTAGGACATGAAGTTTACAGAAGACCCACTCATCCAAACAAACACCTATGTGTATGCCTCCTCCTACCACCACCCATCTCAAAAGCAGTTGGTTATCAACTCTCTTGTTCACAGAACTGTGTGCATGATAGATGAAGGTAACTTACAATAGGAATCACAAAACTTTAAACAATCTCGTATAGACAAAAACCATGCGAACAAACAAACTGATGAAGCAGTTGGGAAGTACACTAGAAAAAATAGTTCACAACAACCAACTTAAGCAATAAGGACAACAGCGTCCACTATCCTACTCTACATCTAGGGTTGCACAAGACGCAACGGAAGGGTTCGAAATGAACGAAACATACAATCCATATTCAAACCACCTGCGGAAAAAGCACAACTTTTAAACAACTCTTAAGACAAAAAATTACCATATTAGAGGAACTGTGAGAGCAGTGAGCCAACGTATGGAAGAACATGAGAGATAAGTCAGTTTTCGTTTTACCTCCTTTCAAAATCATTCACTAGGCATCCTGTAGGTACCTGTGGAATACATCATTCTGATCAACACAACCAGATGTTCTGGTAGGCACAAGCAGATATTCGAGTCAATTTTGATTTCCGACTATCGAATTTTGATACTTTCTTACCTCCGTGGACTTTTCGTGACCCTCTCTAAAATTACATTTACATTACCAAAGACTCGAATTCAACGAATATCCCTCTAAACAGGGTGCATCAAGTTCATTCCGCTTTACCAAAATGTCAGTATACATTGTCAGTAGAAAAATGGCAAAATTCAATAGTCAGAAATCGATGGATACCAGAATACCTGTTTGTTCTAACCAAAACGTCTTGTTGAGTTTATTGGAACATCTGGTTATATTTTCTAGAATGTTGTATCCGTCAGCTACCAGGAAGCTCTCTCGGGAATGACTCTGATTATCCTTACAAGGAATTTTAGGAATCACCTGTTTTTATTAAGCAGAAAAAATGGATTTACGGACTAGAAAATTATCAACCAGAAACTTTTCATTCCTCCAACCAGAACTCAAGTTAGGGCATATCTGATATTTCTTCTGGCAAGGTTGACCAGAATTAAGATAGGTTCAACCAGATTATTTTCCAAGTGCTGTACCTCTAGTTGGGCCCTAATCTTGTATTTCAAACAGGCTATAGTTAGGCCCTGATTGCAATTAAAGAATCGATTCCTCTTTTCAGGGATTCCTTCCTTCTGGTTAGAATTTTCATTTTTCCGAACACAAGTTTCATTATTTGATCATGAGATTTGATGCTCCTTCGATGATCATATAGAATGAAAAGAGTTGTTTCCGGCTTGGATTGTGTACAAAGCTATACATTTTTCCGACGTTTCGTGGAAGTAACAGTGCGCGTCTTGAGATCTGACCTGAAATTGAGGTTTCAATTTATGTGGTTAATATATATGCTCTCTACGATACTTGTGATTTGTTAACGGCCTCACCGTAGAGAATGATCGAACCTGATAGGCCAATCAGGTATTTTTGGAAAAGCTCGTGAAGACGGAAAGCAAAATCGGATTGGTATTATATCTATTATCCCTATTGATGTTATCAGGGTGATTTGAGAATTCCTTGCTTTTTTCGTCTCCTTGGAAAGATATTGTTCGTTTTTGCGATGACAGTTGCTTTGTCAAATAAAATAATATGTCCTGTTCCAAAATGATGCACAGCTAATGCTGATTGCGTGAAAAGTTTTAGCTAGACTCAACCCTTATGTTCCTTTATGTGTTGACCAACTTCTCTCCCGGTTTTTCCGATATGTTTCAAGTTGTTTGGAAGTTGTCCGTTTTTCGCAGGTGGTTCAGTTGTGGTGTAAATATTGTGGGTCTTGGGAATTCTACCTATTTGTCCTGAGATCTTCCGGACGTAGGCTAGGACGGTGGTCGTTCTTCTATCTTTCTTTTTTGAGTAGAGTGTGTTGACTTGTTTTTTCTGGTGTGTTTTTCGATTGCTCTCAGAAATCGTTTGTTCAATTATTTTGTATTAGGATTGGTAGAATTGGTAGAATTGATCAAAAGAGGAGTAAGAATTTATTTACTTTTAGGTCTTTTTTAAAGCAGAAGGATAAATCTTACAAGAACCCAGGGTCTTTCGGGATCCTTAGGTAGAAAAAATTTCGAATGACTCACCCTTGGGCTGAGAAAATAAATATTTTCATCGTAAACATGAATATTTCAGAATGCATAAATGCTTCGATAGCAGACGATGTCGGCGAGACTTGTTTGATACTGGTCAATATTTAATTTTTTCCCGCACAAAACCAACATCTAATATATATTCCCAGTAGTGCGCTTTGATTCCTAGATTCCTTGCAAGACGATGGTCACCACAAAATTCGCGATTCACATTGCAAAAAAGCACAGTCCACTGAGATAAACTGACAGGTCTAGTGTGTTAGGTCAGTGAGAATGAATATGTACGCCAAGGGAGTAGACCACGCGAGTCAGCGCTGCTAACGACACTGATCGGGACTCTTACTTATCGACCTTTCTTTTTATTTTAATTATTGAAATTTTCATCGACAGAGTATGTATTTGTTTGATAGTATTTTATGTATTTGTTTTCGATAGTAAAGAAATTGTGGTATTACACTGTATAAGATGGTTGGGACTGTGTTATAAACTTTGTTATGAAAAATTTTAATGGATTTATTATGAATTATTATCATTTTCTTTATTCCTCATTATTCTTTCCTATTATTTGAATCATTGATTTTATTTTCAAAATAAATTTATTTTACCAAAATGATTTTTTTAACCTAACCTTACTGACATTGTACTGTATTTTTTGAAAACATAGGAAGGTAACCAACTGTACTGACCTAACTGAAAACATGGACTCCCAATATTCACCTATATACTGATCAACCTGAAAACATAGACCCCAATATTCATCTACCTACGTACTGACCTAACCTTACCTAATGTAACCGAACTCCTCGATAAATAAATTTGAAAATCGCAAAATTACCATACTTGATATACTGAGATTTTTGAACTAGCCTGTCTGTAAATTTGTTCATTAATTTTTAATATTATCTGATCACTGAATTACAAACTCCGAAATTGATTAATTCAATACATGTGCAATATTGTACCATTTCCAAACTAGCCTCCCTGCACATTTTTTCGTGAACTCTGAATTCTTTTAGTCGACAATAAATAAATTTGAAATTTTCAAAATAACCATATTTGCAATCTTGCGATTTCCGAAATGGCCCGTCTGTAAATTTGTTATTAATTTTCCTAAAGCATCTGATCACTGCATTATAAACTCAGGGATTTCCAATTTCACCACATTTTCAATCCTGAAAATTATAAACTGGCCCGTCTGTAGATATGTCTAGAATAATCCTTTATTACCTGATTACTGAATTTTAAATTCCGAAATCGCTAAATTTATTACATGTGCAATATTGTACAACTTTTGAACTGGCCTTTTTGTCTTGAAAATTCTCTAATTTTGTAAGTGTACAATTTCCTTCCTAACTTAGATATCTTGTCCGACAGAAAATTGGACTAATTTGTTAAAAAATTATCTATTCGTTTCCAAAATTTATCTCTTTCAGGGTAAATTTGAATATTTCCAGTAAAAATTCAACAATTTTGTATGAAATAAAATATTTCCACTGAGAACTCCGGAAAACTATGAGTGTTTAAAACAGTATCCAATATATTACTTAAAATTATTATAATTGGATCAATGTTTTATACCTATTCCATGAAAATCTGACTTCTCTCGATACATACGTACCCACGATGATTTAATATATTTACAAGTTGGTTCACGTGCACAAAATTTACACGTTTCGAGCATATGAGCCATGGATTTTTCAATTAATAATTAAGAATAACCTGACTGTTTTCAAGAAAAACTGATTAAATCAAATAGTCTCCTCCTTAGTTTGGTAGAATTCGTTATAACCTGACGACTTGAACAGTTTTAAATTTCTAGAAATACAGCATGATCGATCAATCAGCGAAGCCGAGAAGTCTTGTTAGCTGTTACGTAAATTCCCTGCAGACTCAGCAGACGTATTTCCATCAAAGGGAGGAAGTGCATCGACTGACACCAGGAATAACTCAGATTCATGCATAATTGATTTAATTAACCCACATATTGATGCAAAGATGTGATGGTAATGCTTTAATGTGGAAATCAGCAGTCTCTTCATTCAGAAAGAGTACACATTTCACACTGAGTGAACATTTATTGATCGCTACAGAATCGTAATGTTTTTGATGTAAGAAATATTTTTATATTTTAATTAATTCAATTATTTATTTCAATATGGTCTGCTAGCTTATCCTGCAATTGGCTATATGAAAGGAACATATTTGAGATTTGTCTTTCGAACCAAGGAAATGCATGGAATCTGCATATATCATTTTTGAAACTCTGGTTGCAAAATAAAGGAATCTCAATCTCTATGACTATTTCTAGAGATAAAATTATTCAAATCGTCTCTGAAGAAAGCCTCAACTTGGTCTAAGATCTTCCCAGGGAACATTCTGACTTATCATGTCGTTAGGGCTGCTTCTCCTATTTCGCTCGGTAAATCTGTCAAAATAAGAATCCTAAGGAAACAAATTATTTATAATTATATTATTGACGTTAAAAATGTACCAGGGAAACATGAGACGCGATTTATAACCACAAAATGCCAAAAATGGCCCAGGGGTTGAGGGTCATATAGCCACCGCAGTTAGATGGCACAATCATCGGAGGCAAAAAATCTAAATCTCATTGTACTCAGTATTATTTCGATGGTTCAAACTTCCAATTTCAAAAAGAAGAAGAAAAAGGAGTAATGAAAAATGAGAATAATAAGTATTGTTTTATTGAGATTAAGAGCATACTTCTTGAAATTTTATGAACAATGGGATGGTTGGACAAATTGTTTTGCTGTTCTCCAGAAAGAAAGACTCCGGGAGGTGAAGTAGGACTTTGACTTGGAACAAAAAAAAGATTTTTTATCATTTCGATTCTTCTTTACAAAAAAAATTTACATTTACATACTACTAAACAAGCCAAAACCAGATAATGACATACTGATTCGAAAATTCTTAATTTTAAGATTTTCATTCTAACTCATTCACTTCCATATTGAAGAAGTTTCCTCTTATCCTATTATCAGAATTTGAACATTAATTTTCACAATTTGAAACTCTTCATGATAATGAAATTATTCAACTTGTAATAGATTTCTATTGTGAATTGTTCAGCTTCAAGCGCTTGATGATATAATGATGGTATTTGATTTACTCGAAATTTCGAATCACTTCTTATCAT
>WSXT02052768.1:0-12911 GCA_011762715.2 Neuroterus valhalla
TCATGTGAATGAAGTGAATTGTATAATATAAATAAACAAATTTGAAAAAAAAATTTTCACTTTGTGTGTGTATATATATATATATATATATATATATATATATATCCTACCCTTATTATAAAGATCTATCACCGCCGCTGCCGTGTAGTATAGACTACTACCGGGGGTCTTACTGGCCCCATGTTAGGTAAGGTTAGGTCTGTTTTTAGGTAGGTTAGTACATAGATGAATATTGGAGTCTATGTTTTCAGTTAGGTCAGTACAGGTCGTTGACTCCCTATGTTTTAAAAAAATACAGTACAATGTCAGTTAGGTTGGGTAAGGTTAGGTTAGGTCAGAACATAGATGAATATTGGGATCTATGTTTTCAGTTAGGTCAATACATATATGATTATTGTGGTCTATGCTTTCAGTTAGGTACATATTTATTGCAACGTTCGCTTTTTAGCGAATGCTTTTTTATTTTGAATTTTAATTATGTAGAAGAATAGTATATTATGCACCTAAGGATAGACAGATGCGTTTTTTGTCAAGTGCGATGTTTACCGAACGAGTCGAAGGTCGAGTGTGCCGAAGGCGCACGAGACCGAAGACGACATACACGGGGTTCCCTCCAGCTGGAGTTTTTTCCCTGATAGGAGTTTTTTTCCCAGTTTTTTCCCTGCTCTGGAAACAGCAACTTCTGGCTCGCTTCACACGCTCGAAAACCCGTAGTTTTCATGCATGTGTTGAAGAAAAATAGAATATTATTATTCCGAGAGAAATGTTCGTTCTCGTCAGTAATGAGCATCAGCCTTATGAAACCAGGGTAGAAAGCCAGGCGATCAATCTGCCTCCTAGACTGAAACTCAGATCTAACGTATTTGGAAAAATTCTATTATGTGCTTACCAAGCAACATTATATATCTTCAATTTCTTGACTATCTCTCTCTTTCTCTTCAGCCGTTAATTAGGCCCTTAAAAAGAAACAAAATATGAAGTTCTACTTAGAGAACTTTTTCTCCAGGTAATCAATTTCAAAATTTCCTGTGGACAGAACTCGATATTCGTGAGGATGATTCACTATCCTTCATGTGACTCTGACTTTACTGTATAGGGTTAGAAAGACCAGGCGATCAGTCCTCTCCACAAGTCATACCACACTCTAAATATTAGTGGGTTTTTCTGAAAGCTACGAAGAGACACTTAGGAAAATCTGGGGAGAGAATAATTCTCTAAATTTTGCCGTTATAAGGCTTCGCGTCGCGATAAATTTTCTAGCACTTGGAATTGCGCTCAGGCAGATCTTCTTCTAGGAAGAGAATTGGGTTATGCTTGATTTTCAGAAAGAATCGCTGAGTGGCTCGAAAAGACGATGTCTTGGAAAAGACTTAAGAATTTTCGCTCTTGAGACTCACTATGGAACAGCCAAGAGTAAGAGGGAACTCACGGCTTTTCCGATGTAGTGGACTCCTCTGGGATCCTTGCGACACGCCCGCAACACCCCAACTCGTTCGTCTGTCTTACGCAAGGCTTTTTTATAAGCCCCTCTTCTCTCCGCCTCGGGGGTATACCAAAGAACTGCGCTTTAGACATTCTCCTTAGGTGCTGCAGTTTTCTCCTATGTGTACTTCCCTGAATGAAATTTTGCCTATAATATAGGCGTACCCTTGTAACTCGCAGGTTACAATATATGTAAATTAAAATTTGGTTAAACAACCACCGCAGGGTCCGCCTGGGAGCAACTGTTATTCAGCAAATAATTATATCTTTATGTATACTATTATAATTATTATGTATCTTTATTTTTATGTTCTTTGAATGTACTTTGAAATAAATATCGGCGATATTTCTGGTTCCGCTCCTGGGTCCGTCGACTAGAGTCGCGCGTTCTCGGCACTCGTCCCGAGTCGGCGTACAGACATTTTTCACAGTCTAAATGTGTCCGTCGATATGCTACTTATGTTCCGAATCTCGCTGCCAAAATACGCATAACCGCCTTTGTATTGAACGCTGCTCAATAAAGTGAAAAATTCAAAGTGATGTTACTGGTCTCTCCTCAATTCCTGAGCCGCCGCAATCATTATAAACGATACTCAGTGTATTATTTATGTGAAAGCTACCCCATAATATTGATCTTTATTGTTGCAATAAACTCATTTCTTTCAATCTGCATTATATATTAATATTTTCTTCATGAAAGTAGAGCTGCGCGCAAAACTTCCTTCTACCACACATTTCAACAACAACAGCCTGTATCCCTTACTGTATCCCCACTACATCCCTACCATCACCGCGGGAACGGATTTATCCCGGGATGCCTGTCCACCAATCCGTGATTATCTGATAGATTGTCGCGTTCTTTTCTAGAGGGTCCTTAGAATATATTGAGAAGAGTAGGGAATGATGAAGAAAACATGTTGTCAGCAAAATGCTGCTTTCGTTAATATTCAACACAACCAATCATGACTATCCACGAGTTACGCTTACCCCGGGAAGGATTTTGGCTCAATGGTATAAAAAAAAAAAGAGATGAACTATAGAAATCGGAAAATTAGGCACAAAGAACCCGTTTTTATTTTTCGGATTTTTTTTGGATTGAGTATCTTCCCAGTCTAAAGAATTAACCTTCAAAAGGACAAGAAACATTAAAAAAATTTTTTTTGGCATTCAGACAATCTGATGATATCGAATAAATGTTTAGCAAACGTTGAAAATGTTAATTTCCTTTGTTTTGAAATGATACATTGCAATGAAGCTAGTTTCAAAATTATGTTAGCATGACATTGCCCTGGATTTGACTATTCCAAAAGGTTTTGCAATAAATATGGTTCAATATCAAAGTCAGCTAAATATGAGAGTTCTTCAAAGGCAAAATCAAGATATACGAAATCTTCCATATTTGAAGGTAGAAAATGTGGAAAAAATGAATTAATTCTCATTTATAGGTTTGGAGGAATTTTCAGTTTTCCCATCTATTATAAAAACAATCTGTTATAAAACACTTACATCCCATAAGTATCAGTTGAGCCTTATTGTAGTTTCCATTGGTCCATTCGACGTCTAGAATTGGTTTTCCCAAAAATCTTTCGCGTGCTTTGGACGAAATTACTTATTCTTTACATCCTCAATTTTCGCGATTTGGGAAATTTTATTTTCGCAATATCTTACGTAAAGATATACAATTTTCGCGAAATTACAGTTAAACTTGGAACTTGTTACCTAGAATTTTCGAACTTGCTTGCATCAAAGATCTTGTAGAGAATATCATCCAAGGGCTCACATGTGCTGCGCAACGCAAAACATTCAAAAACATTGACGGTCAAGATTTGGTAAACAGCGCAGGAGTAAGAAAGTAAGATTCAAGTTACGCCCCTGAGTGAAGCGCAGAGGGGAAAGACCGACAGCGCCATCTAACCTGCGCGCCGAACAGGAACAGAACGTGAGCATCCACGGTTGCCTGTACATACAAGAGACCACAGCCTGCGCCCAGCCCAGACAGCAACCGTTACTGAAGCATCGTAAGCAGACTTCCGATTTATAGGGAGAAATGTGCGAGAGAAACAGCAAAGCATCCAAATATAAACAGTGGTCATTCGAAGCAAAGAGCATCTGCCTGCTTGAACTCAGCACAATTGTGACAGAAGAATGAGCGAAGTAAATGTAAGTACGAATGCATGCCTATAGAATGAGATAAGTTTTAAGTTAGTGATAAATGAAATTAATGAAATTGTGTTTCGCTTCGGGACCAGCGATGAAGCATGCGAGACATTTGAGGGGGGGGGGGCGTCTCTGCTAGTGTCATACAATTGCGAAAAACTATAATAAAAGATACGGAGATACATTTTTATTATCTTTCGGTCTAGATGTTTGTTAGATTTTTTCAGCCACTCATGTAATTTTGAAAATTCATAGGTTAGGCCCTTATTGCATGCAAGTGGAGGGTAAGAAACGATAGCAGCCTGAAGGCCATGTTCTACAAAACCATTTTAATTGGCTCAAACATTCTCTAAATTTAGGACAAATATAAAACAGTGAGATTGTTTGTTGAAACAATTCGAAATTGTTTTTGTGATATTATATATTCATTCAAAATTCTTAGAAAAATAAAATCAGTTACAATTATCTTTATATGAATAAAATAAAATTACATTCAAGTATTTCTTGCATTGCACTGATTTATGTTATTGAATATATTAGTCTTCAGAAATTAAAATGATTATCCAAAGCTTGAAGTTCGAAAAAATGAAAATGAAACGTATGGAATTCTTGAAGAAAATACTTGAACATAAAAAAGTATTTCATTATTGAATTTCCGAAAATTTTTGGTACTTACTGAACAATTTCGATTTTGGTGGTTCGGTTGTTATTGTTTGAGAACCTTCATCTTACGAGGTATGGATTCAACCTTTCAATTGTCGCGCAGGTCTGATATTTATGTTAATGTTTTTCCAGGCTCACATACAAGATCATTCAGATTCAGACGATGAAGCAGTTGATTGGGGTGTGGAAAGAGTTTCTCAAGGTCAGGTACTGTTATGTTGGGTAATTGAAAATCCGCCTAATCCGATAATATTTTAAGAGAAGTTTACATGTTCTGGGCTAATTCTGGTAGAGGACCGGGGTGACTGCAAAATGTCACTCGATATTATATCAATAGTATTATAATTTTTATGATAAATAAAAATACTACGATTGCTTCATTTCAAATCATTATTATTTCTTCACCTGGCATCAGATGAACGTCACTCGACCCCCAAATTCGACGTGAGCTTAAGTGCTGGAAATGAGAAAAGAGTATAAAACTGAAACTTTATGTTATGAACGTTTATTTACTTGAATTATTTATAACTTCAATTGCAAAAATTGAAAGAGAATGGAAAAGTGTATACTATTAACGGTTTGAAACATAAGTAACAATTCACATGAACCAGCTATTCGCACGAATTACAAAACATTACTGACATCTGCCTAGCCTGAAAATTGGCCGACGATTACCGACGTTGGTCGACGTTTTTTCGATGTATTGACGGTTAAAAACCTAATATTGGCATATTCCACAGACAGTAAAATTATTTACGAGTATTCAAAAAAAAATTTCAATTCGGTTAGGAATTGACGAGTCAACGATTATTTGGCCGAGTAACCAAACATCAGATCACGTAGTTCTACTGATATAAGACGCAATAAGTAAACAGATAAATATAAGTGAGGGTCAACTCTTAGCAATGTTCCCAAAATTTGCTCTTTCTGAGAAGTTAAAAAAAAAGTGCAGTTACCATGCTAGTTGTCCTCATTACGGTGACTACGTTGGTATTTTTGTACGGTCAAATAGCCAAAACAAATGTAACAGTTGTGAAATATTACATTTCGATACATGTGTGAGAGGTGATTATTCAGCGAATGAGACGGTTTTTGCAAGAGCGAAGCAAAAAAAATAATTTCAAAGTTGAGATTTTAAGGTTAGAGTGGCATAAAGTTAATTGAACTTCGCAATACTGATTTCAAAACCTTTTATGCGATCATATTATGGAAAACAGAACGCACAAGAATGGAATCTATGAAGACATCTATGACGTTAAAGCATATTGCGATTTTATACAAGGCTTGAATCCTAATGATAGAAAACGTTTTGTAACTTTCACTTTCAATTGTGACGGAGCGTCGAAATTCAAGAGTCAAACCTATCAAGCATTGCCAGTTCAGTTGCATTATGGTTTGAAGCAAAAAAAACGGACATGAATGTCTTGCTCAGGGGATTCGTTGAAGAAATGGATGAACTTTTCCTCAGGAATTTCTTGCGTTATTTGAGGCGAATAACGATTGGTCAAAACGTTCGAAGTTTGTTATTGCGTTGATTCTGTTGCGCGAGCAGCCATGCAGGGTACTCAACAGTATAATGGTTTTCATGAATGCAACTGGTGTAAGCAAGAATGCAAACGGATATCGAATTCCCCTAATATAGGTGGTTGTGTGAAATATCCAATTTTGGGTATGATACCTGGAGAGAGAACTAAAGAACACTTTTTTCGTTGTTTACAGCTAGCGGTAAATTCCACACAACCTACGAATCCTGCCAGTTCTGTGACTTCTAATTTACAGCAGAAAAGTTTAAAACGGCCGTACTGCAGTAATTGGATTTCTGAAGAACAAGAACAAGCGGCTCGACCCGATGAAAATTATGCAAAAGTTTTTATAGTTCATCGGGCTCCACTACTCAATTCCTTCGAAATTTTTTTAATGGACTAGTACGCTTAGAAGTTCTAGTCAAGAAGTTTATGGCAGGCGCCCAAAAATACTTCGGAAAAGAAGCCTTAACATATAATGTCCACCAAATGTTACACTGGGTTGAATCAATTGCAGACTGGGGTCCATCGATTGCTAACACAGCTTTTTTCTTTTGAGACTATCAATGCAAAAATCCTGTGAATGATGAAATCTGCAAAAGGGGTAACCCAACAAATATCCCGGCAACTTTCTGTACGAGAATGTGAAGCGGTATTGACGAATGAAATTCTTCCTTTATCCGCTCTTCATGTCAAAGAATACTGCTCTAGTTCCATATCTAAATACACTCAAAACTTATGTAGAATAGCTGCAGAGAGATATTTCAGTGCTTCGAAGAGTGCAAAAGGAAGATGGATTATTGAACTGAAAATTCACGACGGATAATTGAACACCTCGAAGGTCTGTTTTTGACATTAGGCTGCTTAGTACTTTAAGACTGTTTCAATTAATTTGAGACACAATCTTTTGATAAGTATTTGAAAATGTGGGAAAGATTTGTTATCTCCCCGATATGGTAATCGGAAAGTACAATGGAGAGGGGGAGGCTAAGATAAACTCCCGAAAAGGTGTGATAATGTATTACCGATATGAAACATAAAGTGCAATGGGGGGGGGGGGGAGAGGGTTGAACTGCGGGTTAGGGATGATAGTGGGACTGTGCCCAGGCAAACTAGTTTGTTGTGATTTTTCTCGGGAGACTGAGAGACGCTGATTATCGGGACTCGATCACTCTGAGCGACATTTGAGGCAGATTGAGTGGGTGGCAACATAGACTTGAGGTCGGGTTCACCAGGAGAAATCTCGTTGGGATCCGGATGGCGTGAGAGAGCATCCGGGAGCTCGTTGTTCCCTCCCGGCACGTGCTCAACAATTCGCGGGAAGCGACTGAGGAATAAGTCCAAACGAGTCGGTTTGTCGCGGGTATCTTTTTGGCGCTTAAGCCAAGTGAGCGTTTTGCTATCTATCCTCAGGATGTAGGTTTGATCCTATAGAAAAGGACGGTAGCGTTCCATAGCCAACACGATAGCAAGACACTCCTGCTCATTGCAGTGGAATCTTGCTTCGGTGGCAGAGAACTTTGCGCTTGCAAAGGATATGATTCGCCTCCTGCCGTAAGGCTCCTCCTGTATAAGGACGGCACCCGTGCTTCGTGCGCTGGCATCTGTCTGGAGGACGAATCGCAGAGACGGGTCCGAACGGCTGAGAACTGCCGGGCTCTGGAAAGCAAGTTAAGCCGTTTCGAAATCTCTCATTCATTCCGGGGTCATTTCGAATGGTTTCTTGGTTGAGAGTAGATCTGAAAGAGGGGCAAGTACGACGGACGAGTTGGGTATATACTCTTTACCCCATCAACAGATCCCGAGGAAAGAGCGCATTTCTTTTCGGGTTCTGGGGGGCGTTGCGTTCCGGACTGCCTCAATATAAACGGGCTGAGCGGAATCGCCGCTGGTACCCACAGAATATCCCAAGTGAGGGAGTGGGGTTTGACCGAAGCTGCATTTCGGCGGTGAAATAGTGAGTCCGTAGATAGATAAGCATTCGAAAACTGAGGGCAGGTGCAGCAAATGTTCCTGCCAGTTTTCGGAATAACCAATAATGTCATCCAGATACGCGACTGCAAACGTTCCTAATTGTTCGGCGAAGATCTGACGCATAAGATTCTGGAATGTGCCGGGAGCATCTTTGAGGACAAAACTCATTACCCGAAATTAAAATTGTCCTCCTCCGCGAGTGAGGAAGGCACTGTAGTGGCGCGATCCCGGAGACAGTGGGACCTGTCAGTACCGACTCTTTGGATCGAGTGTTGAGAAAATCTTCGCCGTCTCAAGGTCCTTGAGGATCTCGTAGATCCTTGGGAGGCACTGGGGAGCGTCTACCATTACTTTGTCCAATCGACGGTAGTCAACGCAATACCTATACTCTCCGTCCTCCTTGCCAGCGATGACAATGGCTAGGCTGAACGGAGAAGTGGTCGGTTCGATGATACCATCGCGCATCATTTCTCGAACCCCTTGACCAATATACTCTCGCTTTTCCTAGGAATAGCGATAAGGGGTTTCACGAAAAGGCCGTGCGTTGAGAAGAATAATCTCGTATTGGACAGCTGCGAGGGTCTGTTTCAATCGACCGCCGTTGTGAAAGAGGGAAGCATGTTCTTGCAGGAGGTTTGAAAATCGGGGCCTGAGCTCTTCGGGGAACCGTCGTTCACTTCGATACTAGCGAAACGTGGTGTTTACGTAACCTGGGTCGACCGAGAATGAGCTCAGCTCTGAGATCGGGACTAACGTGCAATGTATCGGCGTATATCGCATCTTAAAGATTGGGTTCAAGGTGAACAGTACCTTCAAGGAAGTTCTTGGCAAGCTTTTAGCTTGGCCTCATTAAAGATTGTGGTTTTTACAAAATTGTCTGAAGCGAGCTATTACCTCTTGATCGTCCAGAAGAACACGGACTCGAGGTAGGCTGCTGAGTTCGGAATAAACAGCGCTTAGGACCGAAGTATGCCAGGTTCGGCGAGGGCGGTACTTTCGGGGAGCTCGGCCGCCCGAGCTCGCCAGTTTCCCGGAAGAGCTTCCGACTTTCATGCCAATATTACAAAACCATTTTATATGGAAGTGTCTTCCGTGGCAGTAATGACATTGAGGCATCGGGCGTGGAACAGCGGGTTCTGTGGTAGCCGCTGGTGGAGCAGTGATTTTGGATTAAGAAGTCTCACGAGAATCCTTGCGTGGATTCTCTTCGGCTTCATCAGCCTCGGCCTCTACGGTCCGCCCAAAGAGAACCTCAAACGAGGAGAGCGTTGTGGCTCTCAAATTTTTTTTTGTATATGGCTTAATCGATTCTAAAATTAGGCTCACCGTTTGCTCCTCTGCAGCTCCTGCACGGAGACGGAGAGCTAGGAGGAACTTCTTTTGAGGGAAAACCCCAATAGATTCTTTCTTGTCTTGCTTCACTGAGTATAATTTTAGGTGAAGTTTGTTAATGGCTGCTGTGCCCGCAAAACGCTGTATCAAAAGAATTTTGCATTTAGCCCATGGAAGCGAAAGGTTTTTGTAGACCACGAACCATTTTGCAGCTTCATCAGTTAGGCTATTGGCCATCATGCGGGATCAATGTGAAATTTTTACCGCGGTTCCTGCTAAAGATGTTTCACATTGCTCAAGAAATGCGTGTGGATCCTCATGATCCAAACCCGCGAAAGAGGGACGTGGTATGCATGGTGCGCGTAAAGCGCGGACTCTACTACGCAGATCGGTGACACTCAAACTGACTGAAGAAGTTGTTGCAGCAGGTGGTGCAGGCTTTACAAAAGCGCGAGAACTGCCTAAATTATGTGTCTGAAGGTGACGTTCTGTGTCTGGGACGTTTGCCGGGTCACGCCCTTGGCCGCATCCTGGCCTGAACTCGTCAGCATGTGTTGGAATCCTGCAGGGATTATTATTTTCCTGTTCTACAGGCGGGGTGTTTTGTCGGTTCAATGACCGTGATGTGAGAGAAAGATTGCGCTGGCGGGGGCTAGACGAGCGTAAAAGAGGTTCAACTTCAGGTTGAGGTGAGCGAGTCTCGATGCGATCCATTTCGTCTTCAAAATTTGGGTTGGGCGCCACCGAGTTTTCTTGATGTTACTCGGAAACAGAATTTTTTCGCGTGGTCATTGTGCGCGTGGATGGCCTACCACGGCCACGACATGGTGCGCTGGGCGAGCGGAACATGATCGTCTGAGGATAATTGTGGGTAAGTTTTCAACTCAGTTGAAAATTGCAAGAGTACAGAAAACAATTCCTGAGTCCCACGTTGGGCCGTCAATTCGTTATTTGCCCGATATGATAATCGGGAAGTACAATGTGGAAAGGATGCTAAGATCAAATCCCGAAAAGGGGTGATAAAGTGTTACCGCCATGATTCTGCTACTCCGTCTTTTGAGATTTCAGACGATCCAGTGGTAAAAGACAGTAAACAATAGTAACTGGAAAGTATTGCCTCATTTGAATCCTCATTTTCAGATAAGGGAGTAGTGAGGTTTCCCATTGCATGGGATAGAATTGACTTCAGTGATAGAAACTTTCAAGCCATTACATTTCCTCAGTTGACAAGCAATCTGGAGAATGGGAAGTTCGATATAAGATGATTATCTTGTATAGAAACATGACTGTTGTTGCCTTGGGGGCTCCTGTAGAAGTCAACAGGCTACGATTTTTCAAACTCTTCGCAAATTCAAAATTTGTGAAAGATTAAGAATAGTTAGAAAGAGAAATTAGTTTAAAGAAAGTACACGGAAGTTATTAAGAAAGCAGATGATCGATGCCAGGAAAAAATGGCTTCCATGAATATACACTGCAACCTCAAAATGAATCCACCCAAACTCGCTCCTTCTTCGAAATGAGATCGTAGATGGCTCGTGGACGAGACGGTGCGGGGGGATTGGAGAGGGGCGCTCTCCTCGCTCGATTCTCCGATAGTGCCGTGCATTGAAAGTCGGCAGAAGTACCCAAGCATAGATTATCGCAACTGCGCTACAGTTGGCGACAGTTATTCGCGTGTATTCGGCCCTGACTGTTTACGTTTCAGCTCACTCGAACTCCTTCCAAGGCCGTCGATACCCAAGCCCGAAGCTGGATTAAGTTTGAGGTTCCAGTGTAGTTTCTTCAGAGGCAGAACTGAATGAAAAAATTATTTGTGAGAATAACGTCTGTGCCCAGGCGTTAGAGAAAGAAAATTCAACAATTCTTCCAATCATTGTGAGAATTTAAAGGTGGTTATCTCGGAAATGTTGGAAGAATCAAGACATTTAAGCAGAGAAGGATATCGGTACTCTGATGAATGGATCGTCTTGTGTCTTATCTCCCATATGAAGTCTGCTACAGCATACCGCCTTCTGAGGAAAAAAATGTCTTGCCACTGCCGCGTACGAGTACGATAAGGAGGTAATAGGATTATAATTATATATGCAAGTAATTTCATATTTACTACCATTTTTTTTCTAGAAGAAACCAAAGTTAATTACAAGTGCTTATTCATGAATTTAGGTACCTTTCTCTAATTGACACACCATGCGGATTTAATCAGCCGATATTTGATTTACTGAGAAAAAAACTATAGTCCGTGCCAATGATGTAAAGGCACTTCATTATTTCTGTGGATGAAACTAAAACTCAAAAAAACTTTTCCTCAAAAACGAAGACAACGGAATAAGGTTGACTGACTGATTATGGCGACGCACGCAACGGTGAAGCTTCTGTCATCAATGAATATGCAGATTATAGATAAGTGATCCTGCTATAACCTCTAAGGGATAATTACACACAGCCAATTGCAGTGTTTACTTCGAAAGGGCTAACTGGTGGAATAATGTTGGTCAAATTGATCATTCAATATATTGTACTATTGGAAAAAGTTGGTGTAAAAATCCTTGTTGTCGTAAGCGATGGAGCTACCACGAACAGGAAATTCTGGTCAGAACTAGGAATCATTAGGAAGCTCGGCCTTTAAAAAGCTCATTTCAACATCCTTCTGTATCTGAACGAGAAGCTTACGTATTTTTTGATCCACCTCATTTGATTGAATGTATCAGAATTCGCTTGTACGGAGAACAAGAATTGAGGGCGCGTACTTCAAAAATATCTAATACTCTTCAATTTTCATTATTTATTGATTTAATTCTGGAATTTAATTTTTTCTCTCTCCCAGGTTTACCCAAACAAGGACCCTGATGAGCAGAGATTCTTCCGTGAATTCTCCGAAATTGAGCGAAGTAATCCCAATGGGAGATTAGGTCGCAACACCACTTTCGACCACATTCGTTTTCCTCACTGTTGAGATCACTGAATCGATATTTCATCGTAAAAGACTGAATAGTAATCTGATCTGATCTATTTTTACATTTGAATGAATAGTGTCCTGTATTATTTATTTTCTATTCTTTAGCGTTTTCTTGGATCATTTTTATATGCTGGAGGATCCAACGACAGTTGCAATCCATTTTTTTATGATGATGCACCTTTCATGAAAATGGTTCAAACTCAAATAAATTCCAATTCATTATTTTCCATAAAAAATATTTACAAACTTGTTATATGAACAATTCAAATTTATCAAAAGTAAACATTTTAGAATTGACTTGATAATTACAAAAAAAGTAGAGCGGTCGCGGGACCGCCGACAGAAGCTTTGCTCTTTCGCGTTGAAAGAAAATAATGAATTCGATTGTTATTTCATTCATCGATTGGGAGAAAACAGCTATCCTCTTATTATATGCATACATGCAAGCCAGTAAAAGAAATATTGTAGAAGGAAGTATAAAGTTCATCGCAATTGGAGATTCAAATTTCAAAGAATTTAAATTATTAGAGTTTGTCAGTTCCAAGTCTTATATGTAGACATGAACTTTCAGACGAATCACTATCAGAACTATTCATTATAAATGCGTTTATCCGCGCGCAACGTGTAAGTTTGTGCCGCAGAGTCTACTGTACATATCAGTGTGCTTAGATCGGAAACTGGAGCCAGTGACTAACACACGCGCGCTGTGTGTGAGCAAATGCTACACCGGCCTTCAGAACGGGAGGAAGGGAGAAAGAGAGAGAGAGAGAGAGAGAGAGAGAGAGAGAGAGAGAGAGAGAGAGAGAGAGAGAGAGAGAGAGAGA
>WSXT02052779.1:0-12910 GCA_011762715.2 Neuroterus valhalla
TAGGGACGCGTGGCGGTCTCGGGTAGATGAGGCAATGAACTTTCGAGTTCCAAATGCTGATAAATAATAATAATTGATTTCGGATAGAAACTGTGTCCTCCAGAATGTACACAAGCACCTAGTTACAATTGTGACGCCTAATGGGCAGCAGCCGATATCTTCCATATTTCTTAATAAAAAAATTTAAAAATTCCACAATATCTTCTTAAATATATGTAAAAAATGTCCACAAAGTATAAATACATTACATTCATTCCTTCATTGCCAAAAAAAATCACGAAAATCGTTAAAAAAACTCCTTCCTAAATCTACTTCCCCCCTTGACATGACTAATTCTCAGTCAATAAAAGTGACCTATTCGTCTGTCATTTTCGGAATTATAGGAAAACGAGTCATTTTATGTACATTTCAGAACTAATGCCGCTAGGTGCGCGCAGAACGAATTGCCCCACAATAGAAATTGTTAAAGTACTGTGCATAGAATCACGGCTTTTACAAATATCATCATTTTATTTGTAATTTTGATTGAATTACCTCAAATTTGTCATTAAAAACTAAAATCAGTCAGAGAAAGCGAGAAAATGATTGTTTTTATATATTTCTACGCTTCAAAGGGCTATTTTAAACTTGGAAAAGCGGCCAGGTGTGATTGAAGCATAGTATAAACTTCTCTTGGTTCGTCACTTAACCTCAAAATCAGCTGGAAAGAGGGAACTGTTTCTGCTGTTGACACCGAAATTCGTGTTTAAATACACGAAATCGTAATTATCATTACTCAAATAGAGTGGGGGAGGGTTACTTTAGTCACATTCAACCACCTTTCCGAAGATTTTCGAAAATATAACCTCTAAAAAATTACACTTCATTCAATAAAACATATAATAACAATAATTTTTCGCTTCCTGCGACTGATTCTTTTTTCAAAGGATTGATTAAAGTTATTCAAATGAAAATTGCAAGTAAAATGATGAAACTCAGAAAAGCCATACTTGAAAAATATTGCTAGAAACTGTTTTTCTATCGACTCTAGTCTGTAAGTTACATACACATTTCCACCATAGTTTCAACCTGAAAAGATGTAGTGATTGGTGATCATCGGTTTTCCTAGGCATCCCGAGTAGAAATCTTAATGGGGTATTGTTAAGACCCTGATGGAATTTCCCCTTTATTGTCAAGTTCCGCGCCAGGCAAATTGTTACGGGCTTTAACAGTTTCGTTGTCCAAAATTTTTGGGGAACGTCATTCACAAAAAATTCCAGTATAGCTCGATGAATTTCCGAATGCAAAAGCTGATTGCTCTGTTTGATTTGATGAATTTAGTTTTTGGTTTTCCGTTGGTACGGCTCATTGTAATCCATTTTGAATTTACACAGTCAACAATCAAATTTTTGGTCCTCTTCTAACAACTTCGACTAACTGGAAGTCGTTGATGTGTTCCGTATCAGAGATGTTTTTACAAAATGAAGTAATTCGAGCACTGGCGATATTAAAATACAAGAAAACCTTCTCTTATATTCAATATTCAATGCAAGCAAGTTACGCTAGGAGACGTTGCGCCACTATGATGCCAGACTAGGTTAGACTGGGTTAGACACTGGCGATAGAGAAAGAGCGCACTTTCTGGTCATGTATGGAGTACAATTCAAGGGGGATAACCAATGGAAACTAAATCACGTGATCAGTAGCAATTCGCGCGCAATTTAAATCTGTCTCTTCCAAAATTTTTGTGACCTATGCCTTGTCCTTCTTACATTTATTCATTTTCTTCAAAAATTTTGTTTGTATTACGCAGTCAACACACAGCATCAACAGTTATAAACATAGAATGGATGAGTTTAGGTCCAGCATAAATCGAGCTTTTCATCCCTCACATTTTTTAACGTGTAAATTTGATTAAAATTTATGAATCTGACATGCTAACATGCCACAGTTTTTTATTATTTTTCCGTATTGAAAAGTAAATAATTTTTTTGATCATGTAATTTAGATAAGGCCAAAGCAAACCTGTTCACGGCCTTGATAGAGGACTTATTATGGAAGGGGGGCCCCTTACAAAGCTCCAATATTAAAAGGGACTATTGGGTAAATTTCTACATGGCATTGGCCATGCTTGCAGTTTTTTGGAATAATTATTAGAAAATTATCTTTAATTTTACTACTACTTTCTCAAATATCACGGCAGTATGGTAATAGCATTGTAAACCTCACACAAATAATGCGTAACAGTTTTTTTCCTTTTTTTTGTATTTACCGTTGAATAAAATCAGAAGTCTCTGCTTTTTTTGAATAGAGAATCTCAAGCACGTGAATGATGAAGAATTATTATATTAACTAAGAGTACAGTAACCGTTACTGAAAAAAAATTTACTATTATATATGTCATCATGAAAGAATGCTCACATTTCCTTCCTCTCTAAGAGTTTATCACCGTAAGACTTTTGCAGGATTCCCGGGTACATAGAAATTGTCCTCTAATCTTCTAATGTTTTCGTCTATGTTAGTTATGGTGATGTATGTGACTCATCCATTCAATAATTACATGATTAAACATTTGATCAATCAGGGATAATATAAAATGTAATCATTTTGGTTTTCCCAACTTTTGACGTGTACACCGAATTCGACCGTTCACTATAAGATATACTTCGCGCTATAAAAGGAGTAAAGGACACCATTCTGTAAAACTGCTACACTCTGATGAATTCAAACAACAATATAGCTGACAATGAGTGTGAGATATATGACTGTTTGTGCAGATTATTTCCGACAAAGAGAACCATTCATATATCTTGCCTCGCTCTTCATTTAAACGAAGCTCCCTGTATTTGCTCTAGATTAAAGAGAACTCTTCTTTATGATAACCACTACCGTTTTGAAATCTGAATGCATATTGTGCTAGGGTACATTATGCTCCTGCACGCGTCCACATTCACATAAAAAAATATTGCCTCATAGTATTCTATAACAGCAGATTCATTTATGTGATTTCAAGTGAGGTTTTACATATTTTATGCCAAGCTCTAACCTTCTTATTTATGGTTCTGATCCTCTTCTTGTATATAGTGTGACACTAGTTTGAATAACCGATTCTCATAGAAGAGCAAAAATATGATGGTAGATATTGACATACTACTTATCACTTCTTCAGTATGATTTACATTTACAGTTTACACTCACTCCTTCTTTTTAACTCGTAAATTTTTCGTTATGGAATTAGTACGTAGATTCTGCTTAAACTAGATTTTGTTTTTTTTCCATTTGATAATAAACGTTGTATGGTTGGATGTGGCGAAAATCACAAAGGCACATGTTTGGACACATCATCTGATGTCTTCTTTCTGAATCTGAACATTTAATTTCACTATTTCATAAATTGCACTCTACCAATCTCAATGGATTAGGTCACTATGAAAATAAAATTTACTACTTTCATTTGAGGTTTTACGGTTTCAGTGATTCAAATAGTTGATTTCACTTATACGATCAGGGGATTTCAACAATGTGAAAAAAAGATTTCACTCATTTAAAAAGTGTATTAGCTACAGCCGTTTTAGGTCTTGATAAAAATAATTATAGCAATCTTATATCAATCAATCGTATTCAGTGATCCCAACTTTGGCATTTAAGTATTGCGCTTGCCCGGTGCAGCAGTCCTCTCATTAGCTACCGTTGGCCGCCATTTGGCGCGTGATTTAAAGCGGGAAACATTAACTATAAATGAAAATAAAATAGATAATCATTATGATTCGCACATGAATGTCAGGAATGACGTAATTTGTAATTAAGGTTCAAAATAGAATAATAATAATAATAATGAATACACTTTGTAAATAATAGATCATTTTTGCGGAATATAAAGGTGAATCTTTCTATTATTCACAAAATATACGTATTATTATTTTTTTATCTCTAACCTTAATTACAAATTAGGCCATTTCTGACATTTATGTGCGAATAAAAATAATTATTTATTTCATTCCCAATAATAGTAAATTTTTCCCGTTTTGAATCGCACGCCAAACGGCGGCCAATAAGGAACGCTGCGCCGGGCAAGCGCAATGATTACATGCCGAATTTGGGATCACTGATCGTATTTATTAATTACAACTCGATGATATACTCAACGGAGTACACATTTTTTCGTTCTATATTGTATAATCTAAGAAGAAAATAAAAATCGGATATATTTTAGTATTCACTTGGAATTTTGCATTCTTTTCTCTCGGTTTCTTAATAATTCTTAATTGAATTACAAATTACGAAACAAGACATGTTCAAAGAAATAAAAATCAAAGAGTTCAGAATAAAATACTTCTGAAAAAGAAACTCTGAGAAAATCAGTAAATATAATTTTCATTTATAATATATATATAAAAATAAATTCATATTCGATGAATATAAGTATCTGAATGGATAAACAATGGATAGAAGAAATAATAATTTGATAAAACACAGAGAGAAGTGTTGGAGAGTTGGTTAGGTTAGGTTTACCATTTGACGTGAGTAAAAAAACTGTGAGCAGTACATGTTTCCACAAGTTGTTTACTTATTAATTATATGGTTCACCTTTTACAAACTTTATTTAGATACCAAAGTACAGAGGAAGTGAAGAACTGAAAATAGGTTGTCCCATGGAAATTGAGACGGAAGAAGACAAAGAGGATGAGCAATCGATTATTATCGATTAGAAAACGTGGCGAAATCAATATTTTTAAATGTGAATTTGTGAAAAAACAAATTGATTATGAGAAAAATTACTTGCCCTACAATTTTTTTAGTATACCTAACATAATCTGATATGCGTACTTACTGTACTCACTTTTTAGAAAATAGAGTCAATTAGTCAGTTTACTCTGACAGTCAATAAGTATTATCATACATGCATAAAGAACAGAAAAAAGTAGAGCGATCGCGGGACCGCCGACAGAAGCTTTGCTCTTTCGCGTTGAAAGAAGATCGTAATTTGATTGTCATTCCATTAATCGATTAGAAGAGAACTGCCATCCTCTCACTTTATGCATACATGCATGCCAATAAAAGAAATATTGTAGCGGAAAGTATAAAGTTGATCGCAATTGGAGATTCAAATTTCAAAGAAGTTAAATTATGAAAGTTTGTCCGTTTCAAGTGTTATATGCAGACATGAACTTTCAGACGAATCACTATCAGAACTATTCATTATAAATGCCTTTACTCGTGCGCAACGTGTAAGTCCGTGTTCAATACACACACGTGGCGCGTCGATTGTGCGCCGCGCCGTCCCGAGCAAGAGTAGGCGAAAGGAATTCATGTGAGAACAGGAAGCGCAGAGCCTACTGCACATATACTACATCGGCCTCCAGGATGGCAGGGAGAGACAAAGAGAGAGAGGAGGGAAGATAGCTGCGTGGGTCGAAAAAGCTGTCTCTTTTCTCGTGACGGGGTGTCCCGTTTTTCCCAGTTAGGTCACCGCGCTCAGAATATATGTATACTCTCCCAAAAGAAGCAAAGCTTCAAAAACAGTGCATTTATTTACGTTTTTGCTCGTGCGTTCGGGCTTTCAAGAATTTCAGGTACCTATACCAAAGCTTTAAAAGCATCTGTGAAGGAAAAATGGTTTGATTTATCCTAAAGAGACTAAAGTTGAATAGATGCAAAGAATTTGGATCGGCAGATTGAATTTCTTAGTAGGCACAAAAATAACATCTTTCTAAACTTAAAAAAAAAACATTTATTCCCTCCTAGTATGCTCCAGTTGTTGACATCTGATGAAGAGAGTCATCAGCACTCTATTCAAAGTCATATTGCGAGGTGTAATTTCCATTACGGATCTAATAACATATATAAATATAAGTAGACCGGATTGAGCCCAGGAGCATCTGTAGATGTAGTTTCCATTAACTCAATCATCAGCTTGCCATAAGTAGAGGAAAAGAATCAGAACGATTTTTTTCCTTTTTTTTATACGCGAGCTTTTCAATCAACCGTGAATTTACAAAACGAGTCCGGAGAGTGATTTCGCTTGGAGGCAGGTAATAACTGGCGTACGGCGTTCGGTAAATCAAGCACGATGGGGAAAAATGTAATGAAAAAAAAACGAATGCCAAAATCAACGATACAGTCCGGTCGCATCGAGGGAGGTCAGATTTTTTTTATGCCTGCAAAATTATGATTATGGTAGGTTAATATTTTTCATCGTAGAACGAATGAGGATGGAGGATGCACTCAGTTAGCATTTATTCTGCACCATCATGGAAATACTACTTTCCTAGGCCTGTACACCCAAGACAAAGTTTTGATGAATGACAAAAACTTTCTCTGAATCAGAGAAATTCTAGTATTGATATGCGGTCAGAGGGACATTTGTTTGATTTGGAGAAATTTTATTGGTAATTTTTTCTACTTTATTTTATAATTATTTCGTTAATGTGAATAGAAAACGCCTCAAAATTGAAGGAATGTTTCTTTGTTCCGAACAGAAGCTTTTTTTGAGTTATAGAAATATTCGATTGCTCCAAATGGAAAATATGATTTTTTACTAAATAATAATAGCCACTGATCACGTGATTCAGTTTTCATTCGTTATCCTCCCCGAATCGCGTTCCATCTTCAACCAATAAGTGCGCTCCTACTCTATCACACTTTCACAAGCATCTAACCTAATCCAGCATCATGTCGGCTGAACGTCTCCTGGCGTAACAAACTTGCATTGAGTATTGGATATAAAAAAAGTTTTTCTTTATTTCAACAGTGCCAGTGCTTGAATTATTTCATTTTGTAAACTCATCTCTGCTACGCGAAAAATCTACGACTTCCAGTTAGTCCAATTTGTTGAAAAATGACGTATAGTTTGATATGCTGACTGTATACTCCAAAAATGGAGAACATTCAACCGTAGCAAAGGAAAACCCAAAACTAGATTCATGCCTCCTTCTCAAAACGAATGAGCAATTAGCTTTTGCATTCGAAAATTTATAATGTTCTTCTGCACTAATTTTGTGAATGAAAAAAAAACAAGAACGGCAGTTATTTAAAAAAAAGGCCTGAAAAAATCTGACATTACTTTGGAATTAATAAGGATTTCTGTTAAGGGCCTCATCGAATTTCGTTCGATGGCCCAAAAATTTTTGCGCAACCAAGCTGGCAACCTCCATAACAATTTGGCTGATGCGGACCTCAAGAATAACAGGGAAATACCATCAGGGCCTCAGCAGTACCGCATCAAGTTTTTTACATGGTTCGAACTGTGATAATTGTAATCCAATACAGCCATTATGTTGAAACACAGAGCATGAAATGGCCATATACATACATACATACATACATACATACATACATACATACATACATACATACATTATACGCATAACTTCGCAACTACTATATCCTAATGAAGCTTCTTTATTCTTGAAGAACTGTTATAATAGGTAGCTATAAAAAATCAAAACTATATTATGCATCTATTTCTCCACGCCTAATACAAGCATTTGTGCTTTTTATCTTCTAATTTACCATCACAGAAGTTCTATTCATTTATCGCAAACTGTAAATAATCGTAGTTAGTTGACTCGGTTAAGAGTACACAGAAGACTTACGTTTAGCTAAACCGCTACGCGACGTAAACATTCGTTTATCTGAACTCGGGGAAAATTCCTACCACTGACCCCCTCCGCATGGGTGTTTCTAGGGGTAACTTCTAATTGGTTGCTACCGTCAGTTGCTTTCTTCTGGGGTAGAGGGGGGCCGCTCGAGTTCAGCTAAACCAGCGTGGAAGCGTTCAGGTAAATGAAAGTTCAGATGAACGAGAGTTCAGCTAAACAGAAGTCTTCTGTAGTTCTAAACACTTTCAGCAAAACCTAATTGTGATAGTAGTACAAAATACATTGACCAACGTTTGTTTTTTAGGAAAGACCCTGCAAATTCAATTACTAACAATTGTAACCATAATTCATGTGAGAAATGTTTGATAATTTTAAAAGTACACTGAAACCCCTTTTAAAAGGATGTCAATTACAACTACTCGGGCAAAAATGAGGTTAGGGTACGGAATAGAGAGGAAGTCGTTTTAGGGTCAGAAAAACCATAGGTTTTGATGGTTTTACACTCATACATGAGAGTAACAAAGCATGGGAGTACATTAAGTATAGTTAATACCTCAAGATAGTTGATACCTTTTCAATCCGGAGAAGAACTTATCAGCACATCTACAAGGAGAAAACTGATATGGTTGCAACAACTAAAATTATCAAGTTTCGAGCAATATGGTTGCATTTTCCACAAGTCTTGCTTGGTCATCTTTTATTTAAGTTCTCAGATCAAAATGATATAGTTCCTACAACCACGAGCTTGTAGTTGTATGTTGTAGCTCTAACAACCACGCCATTTGTAGCCCAACCATATTCAATCCGTGCCGCTTCTATTGCGTGTAGTTGGATCAACTCATGATATGGTGGTCACAACTACAATCTTGTAGCTACAGGCTTGTGGTTGCCACAACCACAGCGTGTGGATGTCTCACAAGCACGGTGTTTGCATGTCAACTATTTCTGATTGGTTGCGCACAGTTGCGCAGATTGGCGCGCGCCAAGCACGTCACGTAGCGTAACGTCATCTATCAAGCTGCCGACGCCACCATATTGTTGTTTGTGTAATTCGAGAGTACTAGTGCTTGGGATACGGAAGTGTTTAACCAGTCTCAGGCATTAGGACTGATACAAGTTTTGAAGGTATGAATTCGAGATTTTAGTGAAAGTAGTATCATCTCGAGAACATCAAAGAGAAAGAGAATATTAGTGAGAACGTAACTAGCAGACAAATTTGAAGTGTTTATACACCCAAAGTGGAAAAACTTGATATTGCAACTCCATTTTCGAAACATTGGCGGTAAATTCTGAAGTCAAAGTCGCTGAATTTCTTTTTTTGTCTTATAAATAAAAACCTATTAACCATCAATGCTGAGATTCTTTTCCTTTACCACAGCCTAGTAAAAATATGTTTTATTGCGTAGTTGTAGCATAGCGACCACGAAGTGTAGTTTTGACAATCGCAGTGTATAGCTACGGCAGCTGAATAGTGTGGTTGTGACAACCACAGTGCACAGCTGAGGCAACCACGAAGTGTGGTTGTGGCAACTACAGTGTTTGGTTGTAGCAACATATATTATGGTTGTAGTGACCACTGTACATACTTGCAGCAGCCACACAGTGTAGTTCTTACAACTAGACTCTCACACAAATATCTGTGTAGTTGTGGGAACCACAGTTATAGTTGGACCATATTTTACTATTCTTTGTGATTGTGGCAACCATATCGTTTTTTCCGTGTAGGTATGACAAAGTATTTAGGCAATCAGTGGAATCTTTGTCTGTAACAATGAAATCAATGTTTTCTATGGCTTCAATAGAATTGATGATTGTGGGAATAGATTCATGGAAAATAAAAAGTATAGACCCAAAGTCAGTTCTTTGAGTTTGAACTAAAATTTGAAAATGATATGGAAATGAAGTGAAATGGTTTTTTAGAATGATTTCATCTGCTTTTTTCGCCCTAATTGTAGCCAAATGTGTATAAAATGGTTCAAGGAGGAGCAAGGAAACTTTCCTAAAATGCTTATTTTCTCTTTACAGAAATGTGATATTCCTTCTACTTCCTTCTTCTTTTCTTCAAAAAAATAAATTTTCATTTCAATTAATTTCCTATGATTCCAAAACGCTTCACAAATACACTGCACATATGATGAATCAAACGCTTGACGTCAAGATCAAATTATGCTTTGTTGGCTTTATTCTCTTCGTTCTTCTTTATCCATCATTGTTGCAGCTCATGCGCTCTTCAATGAGATGCGTATATTTTAGCTGCACATAAAAGTTTCTGATTCCATTCGAAGTTTTACTATAGCAGTATGTTTGAAATTTCAGAAGTGTATGGGAAATCTTCAAGTGACGAGCAAAAAGTTAGCATGCTTTTCCGAAAACCCTGCAAAGATTTGCAACCAAATTATTACTACCGCAAATAAAATAAGACAAGTGAAAATGATTGAGGTTGAATAAACTTACCGCTGTACGATTCCCAAAATTCTACTGCTGTTCTCTTCCTGTAGCCAAATGTACAAGAGGATGTGAGAGAGCACAAAACCCCTTAAAAATGCTCCTGGGTTCTCGAATTTTATGTTCCGTAGCGATAACTTAGCACGTGGCATCCGAAGAAAGGGGCATGAGAGCAAAAAAATCGATTTCAGGATTATGGTCGTTTTATATTAATTAAGGGTTGCTTTTTGATTATTCGTAAATAGAAATTGTTTTTGTCGAGTATTTTTTGAGCTATTGTAATGTAAAAACAGCCGTTCCAGCTTAAGCCTGTCTAGCTCTCACCTGTTCTTTCCCTTCTCCTCTAAAATCAGCGTTTTCGCTCTTAGGTCCCTTCCTTCGGAGCGCGTCACAAATGAAAAGAAATGAAAAATAAAATTTGTATTGATGCAACAATGTTTGTCGCAAATTTTTTACCGCTGCTAAAGACTGTAAGAAGTCAGCTGTTCCATGAGAATCAGCACCATCGGACGGAAATATTAGTTAACTAGTGACGTTCTGTCGGTCATACAAATTAATGTGAGTTTCAAAAATCAACTTTCTTCGATATTCAGACAGAAAAGAGATATTCTCATACAAATTGGTTTTTAGGAAATTGGGGAAATCTTACAGAATACTTTTTTTTTATAGTGAATGATAGAAGATAACTTACTATACTTACATTGGTTGCGTCCCAGTTTTTTTGGCCTTACTGCTGAATTTTGGATCCTAGACCAGGGCCTATACAGGGCAAAAAATACTTTAAGTCGACACGGTGCCATATGATTCTTTCTATCATCACAGAATATACCTGATTTAACTTGCATTCCCTTTTTCCACGAAATATGCAATAAAAAAAAGAATTAATGAATGTCCAAAAAGGAAGGCAAATTTTAGGATGGACTAGGGCAACCTGAGCGCTGAATCTGGCTAATTCGTGGAGGTTCGCTGTAGATGTAGATGTATTTTGAAGTAAGTTTTATCTATTATTTATAATCATATCACATACGCTACTTATGTCTTATGCAAACATTAACATTACGATTTGGTACGTGACATTGGAAGCAGTGAGCCGCCTGCATGTTGAATGATTCATTTCTTTACTACGCAAATATACGTGTAATTTAAACTCTGCAAATATTGAAAAGTTTATAACAATTAAGAGGTAAAGAAAAAGAAAGAGCTGCGGTGTCCGAGTGGTTAAGGAGTTGGACTTGAAATCCAATGGGCCATGCCCGCGCAGGTTCGAATCCTGTCCGCAGCGAATTTTTTTTCTATCATCCATACCTATAGTTTTTTTTTATTTAATGCGCAATTTATCTACTCTCTCTTATGCAAGATGAATATCCGCATTTTTCAAAACAACTAGACCAGATAAAAGGAAGTAAAAAGAATTTTTTCCTTAATTTTTGCAGAAATATTAATGAAGGAAAAAAAAGTTTTATCAAATTTCACAAAAGAAATTTAATGTTAATAATTTTTACTGTATTGTGCAAGTTTGAGCGTGCTGAGGCGCGCGTTTGGAGGATCTCGCGCTTCGCGCTCGATGATAAACTCACCTCGCGCTCCACGCTCGGTTTTTGTACTTCCCTACATTTGCATACAAAGCTTTTGACACTCAAAAGCAAAATGTCGACTACTTCAATTTGATGATTGTGAATTCTCTTTTGTTGGAGCCTCTCCGGATTTAGCGAATACATTCTCATCACGTATCTCGTGCTGTGCACTCGATCCAAATTTGTCTGAAATGGTAGGGAAGTTTTTTTGCTTCATTTCTTTCATATGTTGTGTAGTTTTTCTAGAAATTTAATTCAAAATGTTTCATTTTTTTTTTTACGATTGAAACAAAAACTACATGTGCAATGGGAAAAATAATAACAAATTTATAGATCTTTTCCGGGTGGACAGCTTTTCTCGATCAATCTTCTGTCTTAGCCTCCGTCATTTTTTCAAAAAATTTTATTATTTCATTTATAATGTTATTTTTCCTGATTGGAATAAAAACCAAATATTCTGTTAAAAAAAATTATAACACATCTGTTGATATTTTCCTGGTAAAGAACTTGTGTCTATTTGTTTTTCCCTAAGCTTGTGGCAATTGTCAACAAGTACATTTTTTTCATTTTTGATATGGTTTTTCATGAATTAGGCAGAAAGTACTTGTCCTATCGAAGAAATAAGTTGCACCAAATTTGTAGATCTCTTTTTGGTGCACAATTTTTCTTCATTTAAGTTTTTCCGTTCCTTGCATAGTTTTATCGAAAAATGGAACTTTCTATTTTTCTTTATTTTTTGTGCGACCAAAATTTGTATTTTTTATTTTTTTAAGAACTCAAAAAGTTGTAAGAACCAACTTGCAGGGCTCCCAAAAAGGAACATTTTGTCCCCTAAACTTTTTTTTCATATCTTGCGTTGTTTGGCGTTGTTTTTGTTCATTTTTTTTAATTTTTGAAATGACATAACTCTGACAATTTTTTTTTCATCAAAAAACTTCATGAGGATGAAATTGTTACACTTATTACTTAATACAGAAAATTGTACTTACAATTTTTGAGTCTTGACAAAAATTTCCTCTCAAATTTTCAAAATGCTCAAACTTTTCGGATTTTTATCCAAAATAGCTGGCTAACGAACTTGACCTTCTTTTGCGGCACTTAAAGAGTGTACCAAAGGCCAATCAAATAGGTCAGTTTTTTCAAAAGTCATTTTACTCTCAGACAGACAGACAGACACGTGCGTAAAAGCCTGTTTTTCGGGTTCAGGGAGTCTCAAACGTGAACATTCGAATAAAACGGGGGGGGGGGGGGGAGGAAAAAAAACAAAAAAAAAAAAACACCAATAAAGAAAAGAAAGAAAAAAAAAAAAAC
>WSXT02052790.1:0-12910 GCA_011762715.2 Neuroterus valhalla
ACTCATTATCATGAAATTCGAGTTCGTTGCGCAAATATTTTTAATTTGAATCATTTTATAATTTTTTAATTTTTATGGAAATAACGTTTCTCACAAATAGAAGTTCTATTATCTTCTCTAAATGGGAACGTATGGATTAGTGATATCATTTCATGGAATGATTTAAAATGTTTTTTTTTTTTTGTGAAAACATTGCAATGTTGACGGATCTTTGTGAAATCTTTCGGAATGGAATGTTGTGAAATCTTTCTAAAATTATTGACAATCTTCTGAAATCCGAAAATCTTTCTGAAATCATCGGCACTGTTGTAAATATTTGTATCATGATACTTTGAATAATTTTTGAAATGATTCACTATCTTACGGAATCTCTCAAATCCCTAGAAATTCCTGAGAATGTTCACAATCTTTTCAAAATCTTGTAAATTATTCGAAAAATTAGTGAGCCTTTGGGAACATTTTTATTGTCATGGAATCTTCTTGAAATTATTTACAATTCTCCTGAAATCTCCAAAATCCTTCAAAGTTTCTCAATTCCTACTAAAATATTATGATTGCTTGGGAATCTGTGTGAAATCCTTGAATTTCCGAAAAAAAATTTGAAATCCTCGAAACCTTCTAGAATCTCTATAAAATTATAAACAATCTTCTAGAATCCCCGTGTATTTATCGGATTGAAATTTCTACCAAATCTTTGGGATCTTTTATTTTGTTTGAAATCATTTCTATGTTGATAAATTGTCGTAAAATCTTTTCAGATGAAATCTTTAGATCTCCGGAAATCTTCGTGAAATCTCTCAACATTTTACGGATCTCTGTGAAATTCTTCAAAATGAAATGATCCGAAGTCTTTCTAAAATTATTAACAATCTTTCAGAATTTTGAAATCTTTGTGAGATTATCGTCACTTTTGTGAATATTCGTTACATCTTCTGGGATAAAATGTTTTTAGAACTTTTTGAAATGTTTTTATCATGTTTCGGAATCTTTCAAATCTTTAGGAATCTTCAAAAATATTCCACAATCTCCTCGAGGTCTCGTTAAATATAGGAAATTTTTGTAAATCTTTGTGGAATATTTTTATTGTTCCAAAATCTTCGTGAAATAATCTAAAATTCTTCTGGAATCTTCCAAACATTTTGAAGTCGTAAAAATCTCACGAAAATATACTAAATGCTCTGGAATCTTTGTGAGATCTTTTTATTTCTGAGAAAATGTTTGAAATCATCGAAATCTTCTAGAGTGCTTGTAAAATAATGCACAATATTTTGGAATCTTCATGTGTTTCTTAGATTGGAATCTTTACAAAATCCTTGGAATTTTTTTAATCTTTCATGAAATAATTTCAATTGTGATGTATTTCTCCAGAATATCTTCTAAGGAAATCTTTGAATCTTCAGAAATCTTCGTGAAATAATCAGCATTATTGTTGACATTTGTTATATGTTCTGGGGCAACATTTTTTGAGATCACTGTGAAATGATTTACAATCTCTCGGAATCTTCGTAATCTTCAAGAATTCCTTTAATATTCTACAATCTTTTCACAGTCTTGTAAAATCTTCGACATTTCTGTGAGTCTTTGTTGGATGTTTTTATTGTTTGAAAATCTTCGTAAAATGATCTACCATTTTTCTGGAATCTTTTAAATCTTTTTGGTGTCTTAAAAATCTCACCTCAGTATTCTAAATGCTTTCTGATCTTTTGATTCCTGAGGAAGTTCTTTGAAATCATTTGAATCTTCTAGAATCTTTGAAAAATGATCCACAATCTTTCTGAATCTTCGTGTGTTTCTTGGATTAAATCTGCACTGCACAGTCTTGTAAAATCTTCGACATTCTTGTGAGTCTGATAGTTATATATTTATATTTATTTTTTAAACAATTTATAATTGTTCTTAGCAACTCTCTCTTGGAAAAGGGTTAGAAAGTCAAGGTTTTTTCTGAATTTTTCAACTTATTTTCAACGTTTCAGTTAAAGGCGTTAAAGCGATGTATTAATCAATTAAAGTTAACAAAATTAATTGTTTGAACAATTTTTTGATATTTATAACAAGATTTCCTTTGAATAATGCTACAAAGTTGCGATTTTTTCTGAAATTTTCAACTTTTTGCCGACTTTTCATTTAAAGTAAGTAATTATTTTATTTAATTTAGCAAGAGTAATTGTTTACACCATTTTGTAAATGTTCATAGCTATCTTCTTCTAGATTAATACTACATAGTTGCGGTTCTTCCTGATATTTTCAACAATTGTTTAAACAATTTATCATCATTGCTGATAAATTTGTATTGCCTAATGATAGACACTGGCAGTTCTTCCTAAAATTTATAACTTTTTGCCCACTTCTCACCTAAAAGGAGTTAATATTCATTTAAATTTACCAAAAATAATTGTCAAAACAAATTATTATTATTCATGGCTACCTTCTCTTCAACTTAGCTTCACCTTTATAACTGTGAACAAATAATGAATAAACATGAGAGAGAATCATATTTTAAATAGTATTATATCGTTCTAAGTAAATTATATGTGTTTTTTCCCAATGGTAAAAAAGATAATTAAAACGAAGAAGCTGAATCCATTCAGTGAAATTTGAATTTCGAATTTTGTACTAAAATTATGGATCTCCAACGTAACAATTTCAACCGAAGAGTTGAATTTCCGAAATAAAAATATAAATTTTGTTTCAAAAATATAATGGTTGATATTTCAAAAAGTAAAAATTCATTTTGAATGAAAAAGAATCTAATTAAACCAACAAATAAATCAATTCAATCTAATTGAACTTCATTCAAATTCCATTCAATGCAAAGTTACATATATCAGAAAAAAAACCACAACTTTCTAGCACTTATCTAAGAGAAAATGGTAATAAACAATAATAGTTTGTTCAAACTATTATTTTTGTTAGATAAAATTAAATATTACTCAATTCAAGTGGAGAGTGGTCACAGTTAAAAAATTTCAGAAAAAACCGCAAGTTTCTATCATTAAGCAAAGAAAATATTGTTGGCAATGATAATAAATTGCTTAAACGATTATTTTTGCTCAATCAACTTAAATGATCTTACGGGTACTTCAAGTACTTTAAGTAAAAAATGTTCAAGAAGTGGAAAATTCCAGAAAAAACCGCAACTTTGTAGCATTATTCTAAGAGAATAATGTTATAATTAATATCAAAGTGTTCAAACAATTATTTTGGTTGAACTTTATTGATTATTATTACCTCGTTTCCACTGTGACGTTGGGAATAAGTTGAAAAATTTGGAAAAAACCTTGACTTTTTAACCCTTTTCTAAGAGAAAGTTGCAAGAAATAATAATAAGTTGTTTGAACAATTTAAATAAACATCTAATTATCAGTATAAGGTATAAGGTGTTTCATGTATTTAATACAATCTGCGTTTAAAAAACAGCAAAAAAATCATAATTACGGTTTTTCGGGACCCTATGAAACAGACTGATGGGGGTGATATTTAGAAAGTATTATTTTATTCGTATTCTGTGACTGATTTTGGAGAGAAATGGTGAATTTCGAACTCGATTCTCCTAATATTGAGGATTGTGAATAAAATTTACAAAAACGTCTTTTTACCTTCTCATCAAAATGAGAAGGTATTGGTTTTATGTATTAACATTAGATGTGGAGGAAGTAATCCCTTCGAAACGAGGCGGTCGTATAATTACGATTGAACTTCACTTAGGTAAGTTCGTTTAATCGTACAAGTATACTTCCCACCTCGTTTCTTGAGATTACTTTTGTAGATGTTCAGAGACGACAATTTTCTGTGTACCATTTTAGTTAAAAATTCACATCAAGAATGGTACGAAACTAACATTTATTTTTAAGTACCGCATTACAAAAACTATCGTTTGATGCGGTGATTGGTCGATTACAGGAACGCGCAAACACTAATGATTTTAAAGACCTGCCCACTGTATTTCTTATCGTGTTTAAATTAAGCCCATTCTTATAGGCAATCGAATCAGCATGTCTGGTTCTGAACGCCGTAAGGTTCTTTTCAATATCACATTGAGAAAGAAATGATTTTATCCACCGACTAAGTGTCTGCGAGCCTATCGCTTTATGAGGCTTTTTAGTAGAAACAAATAGATTTTTCGAATCCTTTCTCAGGTTGTTTGTAACATCTAAATAATGCTGAAATGTCTTTGCTGGACAAAGTTCTGGTTTTTCCCCGAAGAATAGTAAAATCAAGCATGGTTGGAAGCTTCCTACTTTAGAAGTTTTAATGAGAGCAGCAATCCTGATTTCAGCTCCTCCTGTCGGAAAGTTGATCTTATCAATGTCGATAAGTGAGAAGGTTTGAACTCGGTGTTCCGTTCCCAGAGCTAACAAAATTAACAATTTTTCAGTCAGCTGTTGAAAAGTAAGTAAGCTAAGTGGAAACCAGCTGGCAGCTTTATTGAGCACAGGTGTAACATCCCAAGTTTTCGAATATCTTGGTCGAGAAGGTTCGAGTCTGAAGACACCTTTGAAGAACCAAGTTATCATGGAGTCAAAGATAGTTTTTGATGAAATTAACCCTATCGCTGATCTTGTGGTATTCAAAGTGCCGTGAAATGTACCTTCATCGGATCGCCCGGTCAGAAATTCTAAAATTGCGTTAGTCTCCTGACGAAAAGGGTTAATCCCTTTTTTGTTACAAAATGCCCACCAATTTTTCAAAGCGCTGTTATACTGTTTGATGGTGGACTCCGACAATGACGCCAATAAAATATTGCTCGCTGACACTGGAAGAACTTTTTCTGCGTTCCTTTCCCTGATTGCAGCCCTGCAGCCAGAGTAAGAGAAGTTATCAGTGGATGTTGTCAAGCTCTGCAAGGAGGCATGTGAAGTATTGGTTCTGGTTGGAAAATTAAAGATTCGCCTATGAGCATGGATTGAAATATGGGGAACCAAGGCTGTGAGGTCCACACAGGAACGATTATGATTCCATATGCATCATCTGTTGCAATTTTCCTCAACGTTCTTGATACCATTGAGAACGGAGGGAAGGCGTAAAAAATTTTATTTTTCCCGGAAATAGTAAAAGCGTCGATCGCTTCCGCGTTGGGATTATTTTTTCATGAACAAAATAAATTGCATTTAAAATTGAGGTTTGTTGCGAATAAATCGATTTCAGGCCTAGGAAAATTTTCCAAAATCCTTTGAAACGCGTAATCTGCCAATTCCCATTCGGTATCGACGTTTTTGATTCTAGACTCTTTATCTGCATCTATATTATCCTTTGTTGTGATATAAGACGCATAAAACCAAATTTTCTGATCCTCGCACCATTTTCAAATTTTTCTGTTAAGAGAATTCAAATAGGGATATTGGATTCCCCCCATTTTATTGATGAATGCAATGGCAGTTGTGTTATCAACCAGTACGAGGATCTCACAATCGTTAGATTGTGATGCAAGAGTTTGAAGAGCCCAAAAGGCCGTAAGAAGTTGAAGAGAACTAATGTGCAACTTTTTCTCCTCTGCATTCCAAAACCCATGCGTTGACTCACCTTTATAGAATGCACCCCAGCCGGATGTGGAAGCGTCAGAAAAAATCTCTTTCTCGAAGAAAAACTGTCTTATAGGGCTTTAAGCTGAAAGTAAATTTTCCATCCACCAATTTAAATCATGATATGAGGCAGTTGATATAAACATCTTTTCGGCAAAACTTCCATTAGCTAATATCAGAGCTTGATACTTAGGTCTTTCTTAATCTTTTGTGTACCCCATTCCGTAAGGTACAGCTGAGCAACTCGATACTAAGCTTCCTTTTAGTTGAGAAAACTCTCTTTTAGTACAACACTTTTTCCTTAAAAAAGAATTTGTTAATTACAACAAGTTTTCCCGTTTCTGCACTGGCAACCCTACAGTCATTGTTTTTGAATTTACAAGGAATCCTGAAAATTCCGAAATCATGTTTGGATTCAAATTACTTTTCTCGTAATTTATAAGAAATCCCATGGATTACAGTAACGTGATCGATATTTGAATGTTTTTCAGTCATCTAAATGGACTACTGATATCAGACCAGTTTCCATAGGAAACTGGTTATTGGTTTCATAATCTTTTTAAATGCATAGGGACTGATATTGAGACCGAATGGTAGGCAACTGAATTCATAGAGAACTCCTTCGAAGGAAAATCTTAAAAACTTTCTAAATTCTTTGTGGACTGGTACAATAAAAAAAGGCATTCTTCAAATCTATGTGACTCATGAAACAATTTTTTGGCACAAGTTTTGATGCTGTTCGAAGGTCCTCGATTTTAAAATGAGGCACCTCCACAAAATCATCAAGTTTCTTCAAAATAAAAATGAATTTTTTTTATCTATTCGGCTTTGTCACAAGAGAAAAGGATGATAATGAGTCTCCCTTTTCAAAAATGCAAGGATTTATTGCATCCATTTCTAATAATAAATTTTTTTCTGTCTGTGAGGCAATTAACTCATCGTTCGCCCAACTTTGAGGTGGAGGCAGAAATATTTGTCGAGGTTTCCGCATAAACAGAATTCCTCCACACACTGGAGGACAAATTTATCAGAAGGTATATTCTCCCAAGCCTCAAAAAAGTGTTGTAATCTACCAGCTGAACATACCTCTATTTCCGATTGGATCGATTCAACGGTCGGTACTTCCCCGGCGTCTGATTCTGATGATGTCCTCGAGATGACTGGTGATGCGGCTGGTAAAACTTCGAGGGTTGTGGATTGGTCGTCCGAGATTTCTGATTGCTGCTTGTCCACGATGACCCTTGATTCTTCGTTGACAAGCCCTTCGGATTTGAAGAACCTAAGTTTTTATTAAAAGTCTTTTTCGGGATTGTTGGTGGCTTAATAGATTCCACCAATTTTTCTAATGAACTTGCTTCATTGAACTTTTCTGTTATATCATCGCCAAACAGAAAATTGCCCCTATCTGTTTTGTCTAAGATAGGTTTCACAGACCTAATAAATCCGAGAGCGATGAAAGCCCGTCTAGATGCTGTCTCGGAATGGTGAAGATCTGTTATCAATTGGCCTGCATCTGATAACAGTTCCAACAGTTTGATCACGTTCAACTGCTCTTCTAATTTTTCTAAAAGAAAATTCATTGCTGAACCAACAGCTGAGAGAGCTGAGCCTGCAAGACATTGCGTGTCCTTGAAATGATCATCTCCCATGACAGCTTGTTCGCTCATTGAGAGCAGCATTACGAGATTGACTTCTGGGGGATCTAATAAAATATTCCCTTTTTTGTGATATTTCTTTAAAAGTTCTTCTTTAACCTGAGACTTCAAACCAACTGTAAACCAAAACTGCCATCTTGACACTCTATCGGCATGTAATTTAACTTCTCCCACATCATCCGTCGTAGGATCCGTACCTAAAACTTCTAATCTTCTTTCATCGATTTTCGGGGTAATGTCATTTTTATCCTTATCTCTCTCGTCTGACCTGTCTTCTTCTAAGTCACCATTTCCACATCTCACATCTTTGTTTGAGACTTCCGGAAAAGTACACGTGGATTACTCTTGTACCTATATACAAGCTTATCCATTATCAGATCGGCTTCTCTCATCTTATGAATGAGCCTTCGCCATCTATTTGACATCGGCATTCTCTCACCTTATGAATGAGCTAAGCCGTGTATGTTTTAAAAAGAGACTTACCGTTTTTTAAAGGTGAAGAAAGCTTGTGAAGAACGCTTCTCTAGAACTTCAAATTCATATGAGCTTTTTCGGGAAGCGGACAGATATTTTCTTGAGCGACTTCGTGAATAACTGCGTGACACGCTTCGAGAAGTAAATCTTGAACTGTCAGAGCGTTGACGCCTACGCTTCATTCTCTTTTTCAAACGTTTTAAATTTCTCTCCAATTCACGAATTTCTTCTTCTTTATAGGAGGAACGTTTACGCTCCTTAGATTTTCCAATATTGATTACCTTTATCTTGAATATTGTAACGAAAAACAAGTTGCGCGTGGCTCTCATGTGTTGCGACAGCAAGCACAAAGAAGCGAATGTAAGTACAATTTCTTTTAGCACGTGAAAAATGAAAAATTTATTCTTATCATTTTTTTCGATAGAAAAAATTGTCAGAGTTGTGGCATTTTCAAAATTTGGAAATATAAAGGAAAATGAGAATTTTTAGCCAAACCACGCAAGATGAAAAAAAAACTATGCAAGCTACGGGAAAATATAATTATATGAACTAAACTTGTGCACCGAAAAAAGATCCACAAATTTGGTAAAATGACTTTTCGATAGGACAAGCAGTTTTTGCTTCATTTATAAAATGTCATGAAATGGATTCATTTCAATCAGGAAAAAACCATAAAATATAATTAAAACAATTTTTGAGAAAATGACCAAGGCTAACACCAGATTGATAGAGAAAAGTTATCCACCCGAAAAATATCTGTGAAATTGTAATAATTTTTCCCTTTGGACGCGTAGTTTTTGTTTCAATCGTAAAAAATAAAATAAAAAATTTTTAAATTGACTTTCTAGAAAAACTACACAACACGTGAAAAAAAACTAGGCAACAAAACTTCTCCACCGCTTTGGAAAAACTTTGATCGAGTGCGCAGCACGAGACACGCGATGAGAATGTATTCGTTAAAGCCGGAGAAGCTTTAACAAAAGAAAATACACACTCATCAAATTAAAGTAGTCGACATTTCGGTTTTGAGTTTTACAAGCTTTATATATACAACTGAAGGGAGGTACAAAGGCCAAGCGCGTAGTGCGAGTTAAATTCATAACATAGCGCGCAGCGCAAGGTGAGATCACCATTGATCGCGAGGCGCGAGATTCGAAAGACGCGCGCCCTAGTTGCGCTCAAACTTGCGAGCGAAGCGAGCCGCACGCGAAGCGCGCGATGAGAGTGTGCCTGCGCGGCGGGCAGATGTTTTCTGATGGAGGTAAGTGTCAAATTTCATGGGGCTTGCGTCACCTCTGAATTTTTTTTTCAACAAAAAATGCGTTTATTTTTTTGTTGGTTCGAACAAATTTCCAGGCGTTTTGTATAGAAATTCTAGAAAAAAAATTCTGAACCATCCTAATGTACACGCTAATAATGATAGGAAGGAAAGAATTGAAGGATTTATATTTAGCCTCCAGCAGCGTCAGAGAACAAGACCATTTTTCCTATAATGTTTCAGCTCTAGTTCTTTATGTATTATTATATTCTGTGTGAAGTAAGCTTCCGAATGCTTCAGTTAATTCCACCAAGAGATAACCATCTCTCGCTTATTGATACCAAGAACTTAGGAAACAAACTTTACAAACAAGATTGTCACTTGCACTTGCAGAATAATAGGTCCATGTATTATTGCACCAGGAATTTCAGGCGATATTGTTTCAAAATAGATTTCCTTGATTGTGAGACATGCGTACCTACCTCTCCCTCAAAAAGGTATAACAACAATGATTTTGTCAGGAAGGCACTTTCTTCTTTTAGGCGCATTTTTCACAATATAGCGGAAGTCTGTGAAGGATTTTCCGCTTATTTCAAATATACGCTTCATCTGGAAAATTTACCGTCATTCTTAATGAAAAGACATCAAAATACGTTGCAATCTGACATTTGATTTTTCCGAAAAAAGTTTCCTCCTCTTTTTGTGCTTGCAGATTTCTATGATGGAATCAACAATTCAAAGCTGTAAATACAATAATAAAATCTTCCAGTGATTGTAGAACTAAAAATGTAAGAAGCTCTATATACGAATTCAAGATAAAATTCACTGTTCCTTATGAGGTTTTGAGAATAGGGAATAGCATTTCAACCTCGCAAACTTCAAGCGCTTGTATCTGCAGAACTTACAGATTTCCTGACGTAAACGATATACTATTCTTGTACAGAGACCTAAGGTTTCGAAGTACTGAGGAGCTCAAGTTTATGGCAAACTTTGTTTGTGTGCAAATGGACAAACTCAACTCTATTAACTATACGATTTCCATTCAAGGCATTCATTATACATCTCCAAGCATTCAGTTTCATTCATCGCAGTATTCAATAACATTCGATACAATATCTATCCAGATATTGCATCTTGAAATCATCCTTATAAGAGAAAATGCAATCTTCGTTAGGAGAGGTGCGAACATTTTTTACAATAAAAACTATGAAAAATCAATCATCTTACAATTTGGTACACGAATTGAAGTGGAGACTAAATTATCGCATTCCTCCTTGCAAAGCTTCTGCATGTATGGAATCACTCTTCAATGACTAGTTCTTTTTTGGAGTATTTGAACTTATATAAAAAGTTTTATGTAGGTATTCGTGAAGAATATGTTTAGCTGTTAATATCTCATTCCCGAAATTTGTATGGATTCTTGGATTGCGATTATATATTGTTGTAACTAATAATGTTATGTTCTATTGTTATTATCATTATTATACTTTGAGAAAAATCCTTTCTGGAGTAAACGTGACTCGTTTGGTTGACACCTTGCCCTGAAAATCCGCTATGCCTTGTAGCAGCGCTCCCACTCCCTTCAGTTGGTCTCCGCTACTCAACTTTAGCCCTCTTGTCACGATCTTATTTCTTCTACCCTCCTTTTCTCTTCTCTCCATTCTTAATTCCATTGCCCTTATTCTTCCTCTTATCACCACCTTCTCCTTCTCGTTACCACGCCCTCCCACTTTCTCTTCAATCATGCTCTCTGCCCTGTCCCAGATACACTTCTGCTCTCCTTCGACCCTGCAACGTTCTCTCAGTTCTAATTTCCCCTCTTCTCTAATCCTTACGTCTTCCCTCATAACCTTCACTTTCTCCCTGAGCACCCTGATTTCCGAAATCAGAAACCATACCGTCTACTTGTCCAGCTGTTCTCTCATTTGCGTAGATGACCTTTGTTTTCTATCGCTTTGCTTGCCTGGGGTTTCTTGCCTTCACGTTTCCCCCGCTCCCCAAATCAAGCCTTTTCCCTTTCCTTCGCGCACCGCTAGAAACCGATCTGAGTGGCGAGTAAACTGATTCCTTTCCGTCTGCTGCGCTCCCAGATCTCTCGTTGTCACTCTCAGTCTAAGAATCTGCCTACTCTCCTACCGGTTACGAAGTTCTACCGCTGCAGTGACTATCTACTGCCTCTGGCCTTTCTCCCTGTACTTTGCTCCCGCTTCACTGCAATATCCCTCTATTTTTTATATTAACCTCATTCCCTTTCTTACTTCCCCTTGGCAGTCCCTTGCGTACACCACTCTTTCTCCCTCACATAACAATTTACCTTTCGTCTCAACAACCTTACCTCAATTTTCCTATTTCACCTAATTTCATTCCCCTGCAAAGGTAGGATATCAGAAAATAAAAATAGAGGAGAAGATTCTGTTTTGGGATGAGGAGAAAGAGGAGTTGAGAGAAGTACAGAGGGACCGATTTCGTAGGAAATAGGAGGGTACGGGAACAGCAGAGCGGTGCAGTGATAAAGGTACTCTTTTGAAATGTAGCAGGAATAAAAAAAAAGATGAGGACTTTCGGAGGTTTGTGCAGGGCTTTGATGTACTTGGACTAGTAGAAACGTGGATAGAGAGCAAGGCATGGGGCAGGATAGCACCAAGGCTACCAAGGGGGTTTAGGTGGAGGCTCCAAGAGATGGTCAGGTTAAAGGAAAAAGGAAAGGCTAGTGTATAACAGGGATAGGATGGAGGAGATAAAAGGTACGGTAGAAGAAGTTATAGGCGCGAGAGAGAGAGAGAGGAGGGAATGGTTGTACTAAGGGAAGGGGAGATTTAAGTGCGAAAATGATGAGAGAAAGGGTTCTCTACGTGTCTGGTGAAAGTTTCAAAAGGAAGTCAAAGGACACGGTTATGAATAAGGATGGGGGTATTTTAAGAGACTGGATGGTGGATAGAGGGTAGGCGTTAACGAATGGTATGATAATGGGGGACGAATACGGAGAGCACACGTATGTAAGCAAGGCATCAGTGATAGACTATGTGGTCATAAATGTGCGAGGGTAGAAGGCGATGGTAATATCAACAGTAGAAAAAAGGATACAATCTGAGCATCAGCCATTATTCTTGTGAATAAGAGGGTAAGGTGGTAGAAGGAAAGGAGAAGTTTTGATGAGAGAGAAAGAGAGAGAGAGAAGGAGGGGGGGGGGGGTGAAGAGAGTCTTTCGCATGCATTTATCTATATATGTATTAGGCACCCATGAGGGAAGGACGCATCTCCCCCAATGCCTTGCTTTAAATTGAGTCAATGATTTGGTTCCTCATTCACTATTGAACTTACATTCCTGATAATATATATAATGATATGATAATAATATGATAATATGATAATATTGAAAGCCAACCATTCACACCATATCCATTGCAGACTTTTCAAAGTTCAACTTTATCTTCCTTCTCGGAAGCTCCTTCCGGATCAACAGAAGCAAAGGAAACTTTTTCGTTTACTTTCCAACTTTTTCCTGTGACCTATCTAGGGCTTGAACGAATATCTTATCTCCACGTGATCTTCCCTCATGAGACTTTCCAGTTTTTGCCTTGGTTGTTCCTGTGACCTTATTATCAATCACTTGTCTTCAATCATCAGGAACTTTACCATTCACAGCATACATAATCATAAATTCACTTAGCCACTTGAACAAGTATCCACGACTGCTCTTGAACATTTGACCGATAATACTACCCACACCAGCAGCCTTGCCATTCTAGCCATTTTTCAGTTCCCTCATTACAGATATAATGTGCTCAATATCAATTATTTTCTGGACATCTACGTTGCAGTTGTCTTATATATCATGTTTTGTGGCATTGTTGTTACGCTTCGTGGCCTGACCTCTATACAGTTCCTCAGAACTCATTCCAGTCAGTACCTTATCTACCATCGTCTCTTTTTACCAAAGAGTCAAGGGAGCTAATACTTGCCGCGACCACGCACCCCCCCGCCCGCAGCGGCTCCCCCCCGCC
>WSXT02052801.1:0-27497 GCA_011762715.2 Neuroterus valhalla
TTAAAGTAGTCGACATTTAGCTTTTGAGTTAAACAAGCTCTATATAAAACTGTAGGGAGGTACAGAGGCCGAGCGCGTAGCGCGAGGTAAAATCATAATCGAGCGCGGAGCGCGAGGTGGGATTACCATCAAGCGCGAAGCGCGAGATCCCAAAGGCGCGCGCCGCAGGCGCGCTCAAACTTGCGAGCGGAACGAGCCGCGCACGAAGCGCGCGATGAGAATGTGCCCGCGCAGCGGGCAAATTTTTTTCGAATAAAAATCAACTATTTATGCAAAACTTTATCTTCTCTGGTAGCAACTCCATTTGTTTCGTTCAATATTAGTTTCTTTTGGATTGAGAATATGTCCTAATGGACTGAAAATATTCATATTTTTTCTGTATAAAATCCATCTAATAAGGTAAAATTAACAGTTTTAATAAAAATTAAACTTCCTGTTAAAAATTCAACTGACTTCTAACAAATTCGTACTTCTTTTATTGAAAATTCAACTATGTGGTGGAAAATTAATCTTTCGAGTAGGAAATTCATCGTCCAAGTTCGAAAATGAACTCTGTTTTGTTGAAAATTCAACTGTTTCTTATAAAATTCTTTTTTAAATAAAAGAAATCAAGTACTTGGTTGGAAATTGCACTCTTTGGTAGAAGTTTAACATTTCGTTTAAAAATTCGACCATTATTATGGAAACTATTTAGAAGAAAATTGAACTTTTTTGGTAAAAAAAATCAACTGTTTCGATTGAGATTTGTCTTTTCGAGTAGAAACATTGTCGTTTTGGATTAGATCAATTTTCCTGGTTGAACATGAACTTCTTCATTGTAAAAAGTCAACTCTTTGGGTTGAAAATTCAGCTGAGTGCGAAAAATTTGCAAAAAAATGTTTTAACTAATCAATAGATGGCCCCTGGAGTGGAAAAAATTATTATCAGGATATATCCTTTTGGTTAAAAAAAAAAATTACCTTTCTTTAACTTGACGAGGGTCGATTGTTGGGGTTTGAGATGGTAAAGGTTCGCGACGAACAATCACCTCCCTTCCTCGAGAAACATCAGTAAAAGCTTCTGGTCGACTGCCACGAGAAGAAAATTCACTGCCTCTTTTGAAATCCTTCTTCATTCCCAAATCTTGGGCTGATCTGTTTTGGAGATTTATGTTTGATTAGTTATGGAAGAGTCTCATGCATTCAGAGACGAAAATCCAGTTTCAATTTCCAGGGTGTCTACTATTTTTGCTCAAAAAATTGTAAGGTGTAATTTTAAGCATAACGATACCTTATAATTTAGAAAAAGATGGAAGGAATACATTCTTTCCGTCTTTTTCTCAATTCAATCTACCCTGGTCGGTAAAATTACATCTTTTAATAATTAGATATCTTATAATATTGGAAGAAAGAACATTTTCAGTAATTTATTGTTTCTAAAATTTACAAGCAAATATAATAGAACTTCGATATCTTATTTGTATGCGAAAATTTGGTAAACACGGCAGTTAATAACTTTAGTATTCTGATAGGTAAATAATTCTAAGAAACATTTCGAAAGGTTTCAGGAGATTTTGTAAGATTTTGAAGATTGGCGAATAATTCAAAAATGATTTCAGAAAGATTTCGAAAATTTTTTAATTTCCAAGATTTCGCAAAGATTTCAAAAGATTCCAAGATTTTAAACCATTTCAGGAAGATTGGAAGAGATCCCAAAAAGTTTTAATAATTTCACGAAAATTTATAAACATATCAAAGATTTAAATGATTCTTCAATATATTTCGAAATATTTCGAACATTTTTAAGAAAGAAAGATGTTATTTTTTCGACCAGGGTAGTTAATATATTAATTTGAGATGGTAATTTTATCGATTACTGGTCCGGAAATTATTTTTGGAGAGCGTAAGATTTTTTCTCATTTCTCTAAAGATAATTCCCGGACCAGTAATCGATAAAATTACCATCTTAAATAATACATTCTGAAGAAATTTACAAAATATTGAAAGATTACAAAAGATTTGACGAATTTCCAAGATTTCGCAAAGTTTTCGAAGGATTTCAAACATTTCAAAGAAATTGACAAGAATTTCAAACAGTTCAATTTCTAAATGTATCAAAATATTCAAATTTCTATACTTTTAAAAACTTCAAAAAATTATGAAACGCTTCAAACTAGAAAGGTCTGCACAACAAAGCAGAATTTTATAATATTTATTAATTATACCTCTAAGAAAAAACCATTTGTTTAGAACCATTGTTCTTAACTGTTATGAAATTTTTGAAAAGCTATAATTTCTTAAATCGATTTCCAAAAACTTCAAATATGATTCCCGGTTTGAATTTGTCTTCCCTGTTCCTTCCAGTTTCATTGAAATTCTCGCCAATACAAGATTTCGAATTAATATTTTCTCTTTACTCGGTTAGTTAAACTATTTTGACTGGAGAATTCGAGTTTAACAGTTCGAGCGTTAAAAACATTTCAATCTCAACGTAAACATCAACGGTTCAAACCCTGCAGAAATTTGTGATCAGAAGCTTGTTCAAATTGAACCAAAAAATAATAATAATAACCTCAATTCAAACTGTTGGCTAATTTAAATTCAAGATTCCCTGACATATTTTGGAATGGAAATGGAAAGAATTCGATGAAATTCATCAACATTCCAGGATTATAAGGAAGAATTTGAGTGAACTCAGAACATTGGAAGAATATCCATTGGAAGAATCTAAGAATGACCTAGGAAACTTTCAAAATATTTTAAAATCTTTAAGATCCTTTGTAATAAATAAAAATTATTGAACGTTATTCAACGTTATTTGTCAACTAATTTTATTTCCTATTCATGTTATTAAATCAAATCTTTCAAGAACTCTTCGTTCAGGAACGGCAAAACTCATCCTCAATTCTCAAGCACTGTACGAACATTGTTTTTTTTTTGTATCATAAAATTAAAATTGCAAGTACGAATAAAAACTTATACTCTTGCTTAGGCCCACTTGGTGAAATGTGCCGTCCCATAGTGGTTCAAGATCCCAAAAAGCTGGCCAACAAAACCTCAAAATTCGAAGTTACCGGCTGAAGTAACCATCAGTTTGTTTCTCGAAGAGCGTTCGACGAAAAATTTTGTTATTCTAAGAGTTCGTGCCAGAAACAGATAAGGTGACATAGAGAACATTTCTGAAGATAAATTGAATCGTTGCTTGCTTCCGGATTTGCATTTCGAACAAGTATGTTAATGTTCTTGGGAGTGAAATGTGCACGTCCAAAATTTTTTTCCCCATATAATTCAGCAATATACGTAGTGAATTCTTTTTTTGCCTACGAGTGCGCGCGCCGCGGGATTTTCCGTTTTGATCGCCAAAATGTATAATCTTTTTCGTTCCTTTAACAAAAGCTGCCCCCGTAGAAATAAATGCGCTTTTTCTCCAACCGCGTGGGAGTGTTCATCTGCGCTATAGCCACCATTTTGGTTCCGACATTTTCAATTTTGAATTTTTAATATCATTTTTGAAATCAACGACCAAAAGAAGTCCTTTGTACTTATTTTCGTGGAAAACGATAGAAAATTTTGGAAAATGTCCGCCATTTTGATTTTTGAATATCATTTTTGGAATCAGTGATCCAAAAAACGCGGTATAAGCACTTAAAGTCATAAATATGAACTTTTTGAGTTTTGGCCACGAATTTGGGATCTTGAACCACTGTGTGTCGTGAAAATTGTTGAATGATATCTTTGCGGGTATTTTTTGAAAGACATCGCTTGCTATTTATATTGATTAATAAGAAGGCCAAAGTGTCCAATACTACCCGACTCTCTCCTAATCCTAAAAATAAAAAATCATGCCAACGAACCTGCTGGCATCGTATCTAGTGGGAGGAGATGGGTCCATCCGTCTATCTGTAACGCGGTCCAAAATATCTGCGCGTCGATCCGGAACTCTTTCCGGACTGTGTCTTCTGCCATGCTCTGTGGTCAAACGTTTCCTTTCAGGTTCAACGTATAAATCTCTAGGATCGCGTCTGTCGCTCGATGTTCTTTTGATGGACGGAGGCGGTGGCACGCGACGACTTTCTTCCAAACGCATTTGCTGTCTCTTCAACTCGAGTCGTTCGCGTTCCAATTTTTCCCTTTCGAGTTTTTGACGCTCACGTTCCAAACGAAGAAGTTCCGCCTTCTCTTGTTCAATTCGCTCTCTTTCTCGTCGCAATTTTTCTCGTTCTCTTTCAAGCCGAGATGCTTCTTCTCTTTGTCTGCGTTCCACCTCCCGTTGTCTTTCCATGTCTTCACGGCGTCTGCGTTCCTCTTCACGAACAAGTCGCTCTCTTTCGCGGAGTCTCTGTCTATCCCGTTCCTCCTATATTAGCAAACAAAATAAATTTGAGTAATTGAATTTTACAAATTTACAAAAATAGGGATCATAGCGCGAAAACAGCTTGAAAGGGGAAAAGATGGTATCTTTTTAATGAAAAAAGGGAAAAATAGAGAATTTCGAAATATTTTAAGAGAAGTCTCATTATTCCAGGTGGTTCCAATAGATTTTTTAAGGATTTCACACTAATTTCAGAGATAACAAAAAAATGTAATGGGACTCAAAGAAATTTCAAAAGACTTCAATTATTTTTGAACAATTTCTAGAGACTGTGAGAGTTGTGAAAGCTTTAAACAAACATTCTCTCTGAACACGCATGAACTCTCCAATGGACTTACGGAGATTTCAAGAATTAAAAAAATTTTTTGAACGTTCTAACAGGTTACAAAATATTTCAGGGCATGACAAACAACTTTAAAAAGATTTAATGGATTTTAAACAGTTTGTAGAAATTACAAAGTATTTGAAAAAATTCTGGGGATTTTTGAAGAGGCTTCAGAGGGAGTCGTAGGATTTCATGGTATTTCAAAACATTTTAAGGCAACCATGTTTAGTCATTTTTGATATGGGAATATTCTATGAATGGCTAATAATCGGACAAACTTGGTCACACACAGTAATTCTTCCCTACATTTTAAAACTTATAAAGAATAAGGAAAGTATTGTCATACTATAAAATTTTGAGACATGCAACATTGAAATCTTGAAGCTCATGAAATTTTATACAATTTTCTAAAACCCCATTGAAGCTCTTGAAATAAGAACTTTTAACCAATTTTTAAAATTGTGAATTCGTCATAATCAATTAAAAATTTTCGGAAGCATATGAAATTTAATGAAATTTTTTTTTAAATCCCTTGAAAATATTTAAAATGCCTCATAAAATACCTTTGGAATACCTCTACAAATCTTCCGAAACTACATGGATCATTTGGGAATTATGTCATACCCCATGAAATACTTTGAATTCGTTTAAATCTCTTGAAATCGCTTGAAATTTCTTAGTAATTCCTTGAAATAATTTTAAAATCTTAAAATCTGGCGTACGCTCAAAAGTTGAATGATCAGTATATCATATAATCAGGGTGGCGATTCGGCGGACGATTTCAAATTCCTGGTCATTTCCCGGTCAAGTTTTACCATTTTCCCGGTCAACTAAAAGTAACATATTTATATTTGTCGCGAAACGCCAACTTTTTTATTTTTTATTCATGACGTTCATTCTAAACATCCTTCAACACAACAGATCAAACAATGCAAAATAAATCAATTTTGAAGAGAATAATCTAATTTTCAACAAAAAAATATCATTTTTTTAAACAAAAATTGGAACAGTTAAACTTCCAACCAAAAAAAAATCAATTTACGATAACAACAAGAAACGTTTTTCCAAACAAATAGTTCATTTTTCAATAAAGAAGATGAATTCCCAATTAAAAAGATAAATTTTTAACTGGAACACTTCAATTTTCAACCATGAAGGTGAATATTTGAGCATAAAGATTAATTTCCGAGTATAAAGAATAATTTTCCAAGAAAAAATACAACGTTCCAACAAAATAGTCGAATTTCGAACCCACAACATAATTATTTTCCACACAAAAATGGAACAGTAAAATTTCTAGTTTCACAAACCGATTCCAAACCAAGTATAAGAGTTTTATACTAAAACAAAGAATCTTCAACTGAAGAAGTTAAGTTTTCAAACAGATAAATTAATATTTACTGAAAAAGCTAAATTGTCAACGAAAATTGGAATAATCCAATTTTCAATTGAAAAGAGGGATGTTTAACTAAATAAATGAATTTCATACTAAAACTATTGAATTCTCAATTGGAATGAGTTAAATTTTCAATTAAAAAAAATTACTCATAAAAAAAAAACTTTCAACATACGAAAACAACAGAACTAACTTTCAAACAAATTATTTCACTTTTACACAAAAAGATGAAGAATCAAATGAAATTGTAGATGCTTCACTGAAGTAGTCGAATTTTAAACCAGAAAGACGAATTTTCAACTTAAATGATGAACATTTCACTAGAATAATTCAATTCTTGACAAAAATTTAATTTTCAGGCAAAAAATTTGTTTTCTACAAAATGGTTGAGTTTTGAACCATAAAAATGAAAATTTTCAAACTAAAGAAGGAAAAGTTACATTTTTGTCGACTAACATGAAAAATGTTTAAATTTGTAACTTGAATTTTTAACCGAAAAGGAGAACAAAATGTGTTAAGTTTAAACGAAATCATTGAATTTTCAATTCAAACCGACAAATTATCACCTAATTGTCGAATTTTGAACTAGAACAGATCAATTGTCCACTAAAATGAAACACTTAAATTATCAGTTGAAGAAATCGATTAACTTTCTACAAAAAAGGCAAATTTTCATCAAAGAACATTATTTCATAAGGAAAAAACTGCATTTTCAAATCCAAAAATTAATTTTCAACCAAATACTCAAATTTTCACTAAAAAAAGATGAATTGATTTTTAACAAAGTGGTTACAATTTCAACCAGAGGTGAATCAAAAATTTTGATTTTCAACAAACAAGTTCAAATTTAAAACAAGTAGTTGATTTTTTACCTAAAAAAGGATGAATTCGCAATGAACAATGTAAATAAGTTTTCCATCATAATTCAAGAACTCTAAAGACTGCTTCAGTACATTCTTCATTTAAAATTAGGAAGAGGAGACTTTAAGATTGTTACAAATTTTGAATTGGAGGAACGATATATAAAAATCCTATCTTCTAAATCCGAATTGTAATTAGTTTAAAAAGTTCCCGTTCCATGAAAAAAATTCCCTGTTCAAAGTGAAATTAAACTCCTTCCCTAAAATGGAATCTATGATTATTTTCTGAAAGTCCCTGTCCCAAGTCTGATGAAGGAGGAAAAGAAAATAAAACGTGATAAATACATTTTTCTGTTTGGGCTATCATCCATTCGATTATCAAATTTGAGTCAGCTAAAAAAATCTCATGGAACAATGGAAAAAGAATAAAATTCTTCCTCTCATGACGTATGAATGTATTTAAATATTTTGAGAATCAGATTAAAGGAACGTTACATTCTTTAAATCAAATGATAAGATCTCTTTTTGAATCATATAAAGAAAGCGGTCATCTCTCGTATTCTTTCGGTAGAATTTTTCACAGTCTAGGTTCAGTCAAGTAAATTTCCGGTTTTTGAATAAATTCCCGGTTTCTCGGTCAAGTCGCCACTCTGATAATATACGTGTTTGCAGAGACAATTACATATTTCGACATTAAAAAGATCACGAATGAAATTAACTGTTTTAATAAAATCGGAAATTAGCAGCCGATTTTATTTAAAAATTTTAAATATAATGAAGGGAGCAACTGTGAGTCATTCAAAGGCCGATCAGGTTTTCAACAAAAATGTGCCAAATATTTTCAAGATACTTGGTATCACCACTTTTTTTCTGATAGATAAAAGGAAATTTAAAAAAAAAAGGAAACGAGGGGTGTACGGGGGAGACTGTGAATCCTGCAGAAAGATGAAAACTCTCAACTTGAAAATAAAGATAACATACCCTAATTTTGGCGAAAGTCAAAACATCATCACGACGACGACGTTCTCGACTGCGAGAGCGGCTGTTAGTTCGATGACGATCGAAGGAACGGACTCTCTTCTCGTCGCGTTTTCCTCTTTCGCTTTCTGGTTTCTTGCTTGTTGATTTTGTAGAACGAGCATCAGCGTCTTTTTCCTTGTCTTCTTTCTTTTCACCTTCTTTGTCAGACTTCTTCTCTTCGACTGCGTCTGCCTTTTCTTCAGGTTTTTTAGCACCTGAAAGATGAAATTAGGTTTGATGAATGATGAGTGAAATTTAATCAATTGACCTTTCACGAATTGGTTTATATTCGTTTGTTTTCGATAACTTACTTATATCTTTTTCTTCCGATTTCTTATTCTCTTCCTCATTCTCCTTCTTCTCGGTTGTTTCGTGATGATTATCTTTGGGTTTTTCTTTCTCGTCCTTTGGTTTTTCGGATTTTCCACTGTTTGAATCTCGCTTCCTCATATGACTCTGTTGAGAATCGCCCTTTGCCTGTTAATGAAATGGAACCGCAGAGTTTTTAGAAAAGCATGTTAGTGGTTTGGCTTTCTTTTTTTTAACTGGGTGCACAATTTGAAGGACTCACAATAAGATACCTATTACATCCCAAAATCAAACTAAAACATGTCCGTATTATGCGAACAAACTTTGCCAGTAAGTCTATTAAATTATTCTCAACATAATGTGTACCTTACGAATAGAAAGATCCATCCTCTCAAACATAGTGTAAGGTTAGACGTTGAGAAATAAAATGCTTGTGCATGATTTGATTACTTCTATGTTTGAAAAATAGGTTATGACTGTTGCTATGGAGATCACAAACTTAACCTTTTTTTTTTCAAGATAAAAATTTGAAAACAAGACTTAGATCGATTTGGATTAATTTTCTCTTTTCTTTGAAAACCTTAAGCCTGTTTAGTCTTTTTGAATTCACAAACAATAAAATCTTGCCGAAAAATAATTTTCGAACGACTTTGTAAAGAAAAATTATAATTGAAGGATGTTTATCTCGTATGTCGATAGCTCTCAATATTATAAGAAATTAGAATCTCAAAATACATTATATTTTTCAATTTTTTTCTGACTCGACAATATAATATTTTTCATGAAAAAAAAGGCAGAAAATAAATTTGGAATTTTAGCCTTGCCAGTTTGATTTTCATTAAAAATTAAATGAAACTTGAGCTACTAATTCAAAACAAAAAAATTTGAAAGGAACTTCTCTTCCCCTTAATGAATGCAGTTTTTTTTAAAGACATTCGATACATCGGATATGAATATCCCATGCATAATAAAAATCCTCATTACAGAATTTTTAAAAACTTTTGTGTATGAATAAGAAAATAATACGGAATTTGTTTGTGTACTCTTTTTTTCAAACAAACATTATCAAAACTGAAAAAATATATTGAAATTTTCATTTCGCAAAAATGACTGAAGCGAGACATTATTTTTACTTTGCGTATTTGTCCATTTATAAAAAAAATTGAAACATCTTCGCTCTCTTCTTTTTAATTTAATCATGTATTTAATTAATTTCTTGATTTGGTAATTATTTGCCAATATAATGATTTAATAGTAATTTCAAAAGAAATTAATTCCTTTCAGTTTTTGAATGCAATGCTTTTTTTTATATCCAAAAAGTAGAAAATGTCAATCGTAATGGGATTTAGGGGGAAAAAATGTAAAGCTGTTAGTCGAATTTATAGAAAGGAAATATTAGGCCGCTGACTCATTTGAGCCTTTTAAAATAGTGCCAATGGTGTCATACATTGTGGATGATAAAGGCAAAATATAGTGTCATGTAAATTTTGAAATATTTCATCAAGGACTTGATTATTATTGAAATCTGGTATTAGTCATTCTCCATAAAATCTCGTGAATTCCTTCTGAATTTTTAAAAATACCCAAGTCCGTTTACATTCTTTGAGTTCCCTTGAAATCTGTTAAAATACTATTGAATCCCTTAGAAACCGTAAAAATATCTCTCATAATAATTCTCTCAAAATCCTATAAATCTCTTGAATCTGATGAGATTATTCGGAATCTCTAAAAATTCTCAAGAAACCATAAAAAAATGTTAAATCTTGTTGATTCCTTGGAATCTTTTATAATAGCCCAAATTCTTGGAAATCCTTCAAAATCCGACCAGGAAAAATAGTTTAGAGGTACTTTAAATGTATAAGGCGAAAATTATCAATCACAATTAGACAGAATAATTTTAAGAAATAGCAATAATGAAATGATGAAAGAGTTATTTCAACGATAAATTTTCCAACTGAAATTCGATTTTTTTTTTTTTTTTTTTTTTTTTTTTAAATGATAGTACGAAAAAACAACCAGGAATCCAACGACCAAATTTGGACAAAACCCCTCAAATGTCTATTGAAATTTCAAAAAATGATGTAAAAAAAAAGTGTTAAGATTAATGAGAAGGCAACCTCCAAAACCCTTTCCTCCTTTTTTTTAATCTTTCGTCTTCTCTTATTTCTATAATTTTTAAAAGGAGATTCTCACTGAAGATCAGTGGTATTTCAGGAAGAGTATCCTGGGTTCCTAATAAGTTTTGACTTGCTGCGAGATTTCTAACCTTTTGAATTTTGAAAGAGGCATTTGAGGGTTTTGGTCCAAATTTAATCGTCAGATTCTTGGGTTATTATTTTAATTTTCAGAAGCTTCAGATACTAACTTCATGGTTAGACGTTGAAAAGAAATTGATTTTTTTTTCGATTTTAAATTTCTTAAATGTTGAAAAAATGATAGCCCTTACCTTTTCAACGGAAATAAATCGTCCATGAAGTTCCGTTCTATGTAAATGACTAATACATTTGGAAGCATCATCACTCGTCGACATTGTAACGTAACCATAACAGCGAGCTCCTGGAGTTCTTGCATTGGTAACAACTTTGGCTCCTATAACTTTCCCATACTTGGAGAAAATCTGTTTTAAATCGGTCGCACGAGTCGTCGACGACAATCCAGATACCCATAAATTCCTGCTGCTCGCATTAGATGAATTTTGCGATGACTTTTTATCTAAAATCCAAACAAAATAGAGTTCACAAGAATTTCAACAAATAAATCCTTTTTACGCAGAGACTCAAATTTCGAAATAGAAAAAGGTTAAAAATGACACCTCTAGGTTACTATCCCCTCTGCCCCCGATTGTATTAAAAACTGATTTTTGTACATTTTAAGAAAACAAACAAATGAATTGTTGAACTAAATAAAACGGCTTCTTGTTCATTTTCTCTGACCAGCTTTGCACCTATTTACCTGAATTAAAAACTTGGCCAAAGTTTGTTTCAAATGAGCCTAGAACCCAATATTCTTAATCGATTTTAATTTTTTTTTTCTTCTCCAGAATGCTTTCTGTTAACAAGTAAAACCAGTAGAATGACATATATAATAAAAAATTAGTTTATGAAATATATGAATTAGTTCTACAATTATATTCTTTATTTTATTTATTGTATAAACTAGTTATATTACCCAGAAAGAAAAATTTCAACGAAGTAAATCTACTCTGAACAAACCAGATTTGAAAGAATGATGTAAATTGGGGAATTTTCAATTCTTGAACAAACAGTTGAACGTTTTACCAAAATAGTTGAATTTTCAACCTAAATATATGAATTTTTAAAAACACAGTTGAATCCTCAACCAAAATAAGACAATTTTTCAACATACAGTTGCAAATTGAACCAAAAAAGATAAAACTGCTACCAAATGAGATGAACTTGTTGAATTTTTATTGATATTCTTACATTTTTCTAGCCATTAAAAGGAAGTTACCACAACAACGTTTTTCAAACACAGAACATAAATATTCAACTAAAAATTAGAGATTGGAATTTTCAGCGAAAAAAATCAATTTTCAACAAATAAGAACTACAGAATAGTTTTATTTCTGACCAAAGAGATGATCTAAAAGGATGGATCTTTGAATAAACAAAATATAATTTTCAACGAATCACTGCAACTTTTAACCAAATAGTACTTAATAACTACCAAAAAAATTAATTCCCAACAAGGAGGCGATTTTTCACAAAATAGTCGAGTCACAAAAACGTATTAGAGATTTTAATATTTTGTTGGAAATTCATCCTTTATGGTAGAAAATTTATTTATCTTATAAGGTTGAAGATTCATGTTTTTCCTCGGTAGAAAATTGATCTTCTTGGAGGAAAGTTCATATGTTTGGTTGCAATTTCATTCAACTGCTTGATTGAAAGTTGGAATCTTTATATGAAAATGCATCTTTTTTTTATTGCTGCTGATTCATTGAAAAATTATTATTTTGTTCAAAAATTGATCTTTTTTGTTGCAAATTTTAGGCTATCCTTGTCGAAAATTCACCTGTTTGGCTAAAAATGTATTTTGCTGAAAACTTGTAGATTTTTCTGTTGTTCAAGATTGATTTTCAAACTGAAATTGTATCTGCTTTAATTGAAGATTCATTATTCTGCTCAGAAATTCATATCTTTTATTCAAATTCAGCAGTTTTGTTACCAATTCGCCACAAAACCGTTCGAAATACTTCCAAATGCCCTTAAAGCTTTGAAATACGTATATACGATATCCCTCCAAATCTTATCATTCCTTTTGAAATCCAATAAATCCCTTGTATCTGGTAAAATTCCTCCAAGATATCTGGGATTTCTTGGAAAACCATAAAAATCCTTTGAAATCCACGGATATTCATAAGTTGATGATCACTTATTTTACATGAAAATTGATCTCTTTTGGTTGAAATCAATTTTCTGTTACAAACTAAACAGTTTAAATTACTCGGTTAAAAGTTCAACTCTTTCGTTGAAAAATTACTTTCCCTTCTCGAAGATTCAATTTAGTAAATTTTTTTTTTTTTCATATTTTGTAGAAAATTTCCTCCTTTTCTTGGGTAGAAAATTTAACCAGATGATGAAAATTGAACTACATCGTTACAAATTTATCTATGAGAATTTCAATATTGCACTATTTAGTTGAACTTTACCTCGGTTGGAATTTTTTTTTTTTTACTCATAATTTGAAAATCCCATATTTGATTGAATATTCCTCTTTTTTTCTTGGGAATTCACATCTTTGAGAGAATTTGACAACGATTTCATTTTGTATCTCTGACGCGACTGTACCGATTTCAACTTTTCCCAAGTTTATTACGATTGTTTCCGGAAAAATAAAAAATAAAGTTGTACAAGTTGTAATTTTTCAACTCTATATGTCAACCAAATCTGACCAGCCCTGATAAAAGTATTAACAACATTTTTTAAGACATCAAAATAATTTACCTTTGTCATCTCTCTTCTGTCCTTTGCCGTTGGATTCTCCGCTGAAAACAGTCAACTTATTAGTCAAAAGAAATCTCGAATCTAATTTGCGGATGATATATAAAGACAAGAATTAAACACTAATAATGAGGCTTAATAAGTATCTCTGTAACTATGTTAAGCCCATGAATTTGGCTAGCAACTTATTCGTTTTTTCAGGCTTTGTTTATACCGTCGATACTTGAAATTCTTTTTTTTTTTGTCAATCGTTAATTACGTCTCCATTTATGTGAAACTTTTACCAAAAAACTGCACGAATCCTTAAGAGTCTGTAGCACGTATCAAGAAACATAATCAGCACACGGATCATCACATATTTCTTCTACACTTCCATAACAGTAGCACTTGCATCGCAGATCTTCAGAAACAGCATTTTTTAATCACAGTCCAGTTGATTTCTCACGAACGCGACTCTGGGTCTCAGAATCTTCTATGCTACTACCTGATGAAACTCGACTCGAAACTGTCTCTTTTTGCAGCTATTTAAACACCAACCATATCCTTTTTAAATCAAATTTATAACCGTGTTTTTTTTCTTCATTTTTAGTTAAGCAAATTTCCACAGAATAAGTAAAAGGATGTCCAGCGGAAATAAAATTTCCATACAATTCTTGTACATGTTCGTTCGATTTTTTGTTATTTCTGTCGGCTTTTCACTATGCTCTATTGGTCATCGGAGTATTTTTTTAAATCTAAAAATGTCAGATTCACATTTTACTTCGATGGTATATTTTATTTGAAAAACAAATAAAATAATACCTTTTGTGATGAGAATGTAAAATAACGTATCCACAAGTATTTTATTTTATTACTCAAGTATTTCATTACTTTTTACGTAAGGAAGAATTCAAGGATAATTAGTTAATTGCTTTGTTGATATCGTGCTTATGAGCAATTGGAGTCAACTTGATTTGAAATATTTTTTTTTGGGCATTGAATGATTACTTAAACACATTTTTAGGTGTTCCCGATGAACTCTTATTTTGTGTTTCGATGTAATAAACTGTGGGGAATTCTTCAACATTTTATACCATAACTAAATAAAAATGTGAAGTATTAGAGTTAAATAGAATAAATTGTTCAATTCAGAAACATGGAACTGATTCAAATGAAATATTTTTAATTAACCTATTCAAAATTCTATTTGACAATTTCAGAATTTTTCAACTTTCCAAATAGATCAGTTTTCAACTCCTGGAAGAGCGTTAATATGTTGAATTTACCGAAATAAACCCATCAAAATTTTTTAATATTTGGAATATTTTAGAATGAAAGATGCAATTTTTTCGACCAGGATAATTAATATATTAATTTAAGATCGTAATTTTATCGATTACTGGTCCGGGAATTATTTTAGAGAAATGAGAATTACAAACTTATCGAGTTCAAAATTTTTCATTTTAATACACAATTATTTTGAATTATAAAAAAGGCCTGTTACTTTCAAATCTTATGACTTTGAACGACTTCGAAAATGAACCAATTTTGAATCTTTTAATCGAAAATCATTCAACATAAATTCGTCAAACTGTTGAGACCTTTATTTCAAAATTGGATAATTTCAACGGTGACGGAAAGTAACTATAAAAATTTTCGTTTTTTCTCGCTATCCAAATGTGGTTCAACCACATTTTAACTATTATTTCCATTACAATATTCGAATTGTGGCTGCAGACAGTCATGAAGATATATAGCCAAAAATGGACTGAATATTCATTTTTTGAAATTCAAAATTAATTTTTCAAACTGGGAATTCAATTGTTCCAATTCTGGAAAAAGCCCTTTTTCCATTTTCTCTAAATCTTCGTCGAAAATTTGAAAACTTCATTTCTGGTTGAAAAATCCTCTCTTTGGTTCAAAATTGAACTAGTTTGTTGATTTTTTTTTCTTTTTGCTAAGTTTAACCTATTTTTTTTATATGCAATTGAAATATTTTTTAGATGAAGTTTGAACTAGTTTGTTGGAAAACAATCTTTTAATTAGATGAAAATCAATGTATTTCCTCAGCGATTCCATCTTTTTCAATAAAAAATTATCTTCTTGGTGGAAATTTTCTCTTTTTCGTTGAAAACTCAACCGTTTTGTTGAAACCTGAATTCTTCTCTTTTCCATTTTTCTTTCGGTTGGAGATTAATTATTTTAGTTGAAAATTAATTCCTTTCGTTGATAATTCAAATAAACTGTTAATAATTCGTTTCTTCATTCGAAGAACATTCGTTTTCCAACTAAAAATTTGATAATGCAGGTTATTTCCTGAAAACTCGTCAACGAAATTAAATTCAATTTTTTTTATTCATAATTTTAGTTCGAAATGTATCTCTTGATCAAACCTTGACTATATTTTTCGAAGATCATTATTTCTTTGGTTAAGAAAAAATATGTAATTGCAAAATATGAAAGTAATGATGGGTGGTTTTTTTTTTGCAAAAGTAACTGAGAAAAAGTTGCTTCCGGAATCGGTAACCCACAAATTTGTTTTACTTATTTCTTATGCTCCATTTACTTGCCGACGACGTTGCAAAATTTTCGCACGATCCATATCGTTGCAGAAAAATGATCAAGCTTAACGTCGCAGTAATCGTGACGCAAACTTTGTTGCTTTTTATCTAATCTGAACTTAAATTCCATTTAAAACTAGAAAATGCAACAATAAATAAAGTTTCATCATTAGATGTTGCTTTCAACATATGTTTCAACAATATAGTCAAATGATAACCAAGTTTCACGATTATTGTGATTGACACGCTACCTTCTATTTTTTTATTCAGAAATAAATTGTTCCTAGCAGGAATCAAATCCTAATGCTCAATTCTGGAGAGCTTCGCCCGCACGCTGGACACCCTTTCAGCAAAATGTAATTTAAAGTTTGCTAGCCAATTAGCAGAGTTCTCAACATACTTCCAGAGTTAAGAATTATGCCTAAATACTCGAGGTGAAGTTACTCCAGATATTATTGGAAAAGAAGGAAGGGAATAAAGTGATCTTGCATGACAGCCGAACAAAGCGAACTTGGAGTAGCGAGGTCCAAAACGAGCATCGTGTCCGGATGGCGGTGAAGTTCGTAGAACTTTGTCGTACTCGCGACACGTCGCGTCGTCGCTAAATCATTGTGAACCATTTTTTTTTGTTTTTTTTTTGTTTTAGCAATGTGAGACCAACCTCTTGCCTCCTTCTCCGGCGTCCTTGCTCTTGGTCCCGATGCTAGCTCCCGAGGTCCCGTCCTTGTTGTTGGCGCTGCTTTCTGCTCTACCGCTCCCTTTAGAGTCTCCCTTCTTGTTATCTTGACTTCTCTTCTTATCTCCTCCATCTGCAGGGACAATCAAGGTAGCATAGTGGTCACTGTCTGTGAGAGCCAAAGTCTCCTCCTCTCCCTAACACTTTCTGCCGGCTCGCACACTCCGGCTGCTTCCGAGCCGGCAACTTATCTTAGTGCCCGGAGACAATTAAGTGGCTCGTAGGGATCGCAAATTTCTTCTCCTAAATAATTAATGATCTTTCCCCAGACTCAAAAGGTCTGCTTGACAAGAAGAGAAACTAGAAAGGGAAAATCTGAATTGCGGTTTGGGCCAATTTGGTTTGAAAAATGTGCAGGCACACTCTCGGCCTAGGATATCAAGATCAAATCAAAGCTTTCAGAATGTCGTTCTTGATCGGTGGCAGTAACTAGTGTCGATGAGTTGTTAAGAATTTTCAAAACTTTTGTGCAAGTCTTCGTTAAATCCAAAATTCGCTGAGAGAAGATCCAACGATGCTCTATGCGGCAGGTATAATTAATGTAAATTCATATCAAATTCTAAGGTTAACTAACTTAAAGACTAGAGCTTATTGGTATAAGTTTCCCTGTAAAGAAAGTTCCCCATGCTGCTGCTATCCAGGATGATCCGTTGCCCTGACAAGGGCAAGACGTAGGAACATGATGAGATTCGTGATTGACGAAGTACGTCAGTGAGGCTTGCTGCAACAAGTTTCTGGGTAGTAGATTCCTCTTTTTGAGTCTGCTGCCAGATTCAGGATCTCCAGGTTCCTCAACTCCAGGCTCGAGATGAATCTTTAATGAGAAGAAGCTCCTCGACGAAGGTGTTCACTTCTAGCACGATCGTTTACCTCGATGCGTTTTGATCGAGTTGTGTAATCGAAGCTATTTTTGGAAACTAGGTCTAGCCACAATATGCTTAAAGCTAAATTTTAAGTACAGTAATGAGTTGACAATAAACGAGACTTACCCTTCTGCCTGTCTTGTGCCTCCTGGAAGAAAATGAAACCGTTAGAATATTGAAGATGGCTATAGAGATAGAAAAATAAAATGAAATGATAGATGTTTAATCTTTCTCTCTCTGAATAAAAGGGAGCAAAACGGCCTTTACACAGTTTCATACTTCGTGCCTAATTTTTAGGTGAAAAGAGGAAATTTTTCTCTTTTTTTTTTTTTTGAAAAAGGAAGAGTAAAGGGGCATTTCATTAACATATTATTAAAAACTTTCTATATTATATGGATATCTCTTGAATATTCCAATTTTTCCAGTCAACTAGAAGTAACATATTCATATTTGTCGTTCAACAAAAAAAAAATAAGAGGCTTCCAAAAAAAAAAGTTTATTTTTCAACCAATGTGATGAATTTTCGAATAACATTATGAATCTTCAACCAGAAAATTTAAATTTCAAAACAAGAAGATGAATTTTCAACTAAAAAGATCAATATTTGACTAGAACAATTCAACTTCCAACAATGAAGGTGAATATTCAAACAAGATTAATTTACACACAGGAAGAATCATTTTCTTAAAAAAATCGTGACGTTTTAACAAAATAGTCGAATTTCAAAGTCAAAAAATAATTATTTTCAACCGAAAATGGAACAATAACATTTTTGGTTTGAAAAAACAATTTTCAACCAAGCATAGGTCTTTTATACTAAAAAAAAAAAGAATCTTCAACTGAAGGAGTTGTGTTTTCAAACAGAACAATTAACTTTTACTGAAAAGATAAATCGTCAACGAAAATTTTATTACTCGAATTTTGAATTGAAAAAAATTGATGTTTAAATGATCAAATAGGTTTTTAACTGAAGCTGTGAAATTTTCAATTGAAATGAGTTAAATTTTCAGTTGAGAACAATTTCTTATAACAAAAAACAACTAACTTTCAAAGAAGTTATTACATTTTTACACAAAATGACGAAGAATCAACTGAAACTGTAAATGTTCAACTAAAGTAGTTGCATTTCAAACCAGAAAGACGAACGTTTATCTGCAATGATGAACATTCAACTAGAATAGTTCAATTTTGGACAAAAAATTAATTTTCCAACAAAAAATACCATTTTTTGACAGAATGGTTGAAATATGAACCACAAAAAAAAATTTTGGACAAAAAAGGAATAGTGACATTTTTTACTTAAAAAATTAATTTCAAACCAAACATAAGAGTTTTCAACTAGATGCATGTTCGACTAGAATGAAAAAGGTTTGACTGCATAACTTGAATTGTTAACCGTAAAAAATAATTTCTAAATAGAAAGAATCATTTTCTATGGAAAAAGATGATGCTTTAACAAAATAGTCAAATTGCAAAGTCAAGAAATAATCATTTTCAACCGAAAATGGAACAGTAACATTTTTGGTTTGAAAAAACAATTTTCAGCCAAGCATAGGTCTTTTATACTAAAAAAAAGAATCTTTAACTGAAGGAGTTGAGTTTCCAAACAGATCAATAACTTCTACTGAAAAAGATTATTAAACGAAAAATTGATTAAATATATTTGAAATTGAGAAGAAATAATTGTTCAACTAGAAAAATAGAAGATTCAAATGAAACTGTAAACGTTCAACTGGAGTAGTTGAATTTAAAACCAGAAAGACGAATATTTACCTGAAATGATGAACATTTAACTAAAATAGTTCAACTTTTGACAAGAATTAATTTTCAACCACAAAATACAATTCTTCAACAAGATGGTTGAAGTTCGAACCATAAAAATAAAAATATTATATATTTTTAATATTTATATTTCTTCTTCGGAATATTACTTCTACTCCAAAGACTGCTTGAAGTACTCTCTTTATTTAAAATTAGGAAGAGGGAACTTTAAAATTGTAACAAATTTTGGATTGGAGGAACGATTTTAAAAAATTCTCTATAAATATTTACTGAAATTCCCTGTCCCAAGTCAGATAAATGAGGAAGAGCAAATGAAACGTGATAAATACAATTTTTTTTAATGAAGGTAATAATTCTTTCTGTAGGTTCGAGCTATCATTAACTCGATTATCAAATCTGTGTCAGCTAAAAAAATCTCACAGAGAAACAAATTTGCAAAACGTTTTTCTTATAACGGGAAAAAATGAAAATTCTTCTTATTATGACATTTAGATACATTTAAATATTTTGAGAATCAGAATAAAGGAAAGTTACCAAATGATGAGATCTCTCTTTGATTCATAAAAAGAAAGCGGTCATTTCTCCTTTTTTTTGGTAGAATTTTTAATAGTCCATGTTGAGTCAAGCGGATTCCCGGTTTTTAATTAAATTCACGGTCATTTCCCGGTCAAGTCGCCACCCTGACTTCTCTTATCAAGTTTCCCAGTACTTGAAAATATTTAAATGATACTTATGTTTGAATTGGTTGAAATTGATTTTTCTGAATATGTAAGCTAGAAATAATCTATTTAAAAAACACAATAATAATTATGAATTGAAAAACCTACTTTTCTGTTTTTATTTTCCTTTATTTGTACATGTTTACTAATGTACTTTTATCAGTTTTAAGCTCTCATATATTCGAAGATCAATTCTTTAAAAAATTGTTCAACATGAAAATAAAAGTATTTTGTAAATACAAATATTTTTTGGTTGAAGAGTCTATTATTATACTTCTACTTCAAGATTCTATTGAATCTTTTATTAAGAATTGGTCTATTATAAAAAATCCAATTACTTGGTTTGAAATTCATTTCTTTGATTGAAAATTTTACTACATATTCGGTTGGAAGAAAAAGAATTCATGTGCTTGGTTCAGAATTCCATTGTTATGATAAGAAACTAGATAAGAAGTTAAACAATTGGGATGCAATATTTTTTCCTTTCTTGACTTAAAATCTTTCTACGTTGAAAATCCATCCTTCTTTTTCGGTCATAAATTAAATTACTTTGCTGAAAACTTGAAAATTTTCTAAAAAAGTAACGCATTCATGTTAAACATTGATCTCTTCATTGAAAACTCATATTCTCGTGTTAAAATGAATTGTACTGTAAAAAATTCGTCTTTGTGGCTTGAAAATGCAATTGTTTGGTTGAGGAGTCCACTATTTTGTTGAAAAATCAACTACTTGGTTAAACGCTGAACTACTTCGTGAACAATTCATTTTTTGTTTGATTGAAGCAATATCTCTATGTTCGAAAATTTAACGTTTTCGTTGAAAATATATGGAATATATTAAATTTCCAGGGGATTATCCAAACTTTAGGAAGAAAAAAAGAGGAAGGACTGTGAACTCTGTTAAGTGTCAATTCAAATCTGTGAAAATTTTAATATTATAACAACATAGAAGTATAATTACCTCCTCGGCAAGAAGATTTTCCTCGTCTTCACCAATAGTTAAGTTTATAGAGTCCTCATTATCGATTCCGTTAGTTTCAATAGCTGCAACAGAATCTGCTACGATCTGAGGAGTTTCCTTTACAACAGGGACTTCCTTCTTTGCCTTCTCTACTTCTTGAACCTTAGGTTTCTCAATTTCCTTCTCTTTCGGTTCATTGTCATTCTGTTCTTTCTCTTTCGGTTCCTTCTCTTTTTGTTCCTTCTCTTTCGGTTCCTCATCTTTCACTTCAGGTTCTTTGCTGGGCTCTTCCATGGACTCGTCTTGGTCTTCTTTTTCTTCTTCTTTCTCCGCAGTTTCCTTTTTCTCATCTTTGGACACCTCCTGAAAAATTAAAATTAAACATTAAACAAACATTTTTGAGAAGGATACCTACAATTAGTTAGCTAAATTAGCAATTATGCTTTTTGACAATGTATGCTGAATACTTCGATTTTATTAGGGAGCAAGAAAAATATAGACATGTTAATAAAATAAAAAAATGTATCACCTCTACTTCTGGTTCTACGACTTCATCGACAGATTCAGAAGCGGCGTTTTCTTCGCCAGCATCCTGACCTTCGGAGTTTTCATCTTTTTGCACATCTGAGGTATCCATGGATTCGTCTGGGTTTGGTAATCCGGTAACTGAAATAATTTATAAAAACGATAATTAGAGACTTAGTTCATTTTTCAAAATTCATTCACTTTTTCAATTGGAAAAAATATCATTGAAGTTTAAAATTATTAGTATTCATGTAGACCTACCACTATTTTTCCTTGGCGTGGTTTTTGGACCAACATATGGGACTATAAGGAATTCCTCAGGATTGTGACCTTCGTCTGAGATTGCCTAGAAAAGTTAAGAAATAAAATATTTAATTAAGAACTCATTAGGAGCAAAACAATTTTGTCTAAAATCAGCACTATCTAACATTTTCATATCGAGTTTCTAACAAAAAAGTGAGCGACATTTATATTTGATGACAATACTAACGCGTTCTGAAATTAGAAATTTGTGTTTTCTATTAATAACCAACAATAGTTTCGTAACTATGCGACCCATAAAATGGTTGTTTACCTACTCAACGAAAGTATCTTACTGATTCAAAGTTTGATCAATTCTTCCACTTGCGGACTTGATTCCGCGCACTTATATTTTTTGTAATCACCTGAATAAGCAGATTCAAGGTTTATTCAAGATAAAGACTTTTCAGGCATGTTTAAATAAAATCTTTTTTATTTACATTAATTAAACTTGAACACACTTTCAACAAAAGCAACTTTTCAGTTCTGAAATTCAAATTGAAAAGTCTGAATTTTATCCATTGCAAAAAATATGATTGATATTTAAGAAACTCGAACTCGTAAATCTGAGATTATTCACTTCATGTAATCAAAATTAAAGTGTAAATTGAAGTACTTGAGAAAGAACCATTTTGAATTTTGATATTTGAAAAATACAAGTTCAACAATTTTTTGATTGACAAATTTTTTAATCAATAGCTCAATAATTCCAACTGATATATCAAGTTAAAATTTTGGAAAAAGATCAAGAAAACATTAACCTACGTTTGTATACAACATTTGGTTCGAAATTTTGAACGAAATGTTGTATACAAACGTAGTTTACTGTTTTCTAAGACTTTCTCAATTTAAACTCGAAATCTCTTTCGGTGCGGACTTGAGTTGTGCAAAAAAAGATTTATTGTATTCTATTTCAAGTCCTTAACAATTTCCAAAAACGGAACAATAAAAATTGGAATGTTTCATGCTTAATACTCTACAATTTTAACGATTCAATACTTTCTATTTCAAAATTGATAAATTAATTTGGAATGAACAGCAAATTATTGCTGAATTTAAAAAAATGTTTATTTTTCATTAAAATTTTTTTTTTTGAATGGATCAAGAATATAATATTTCAATACGATTAGAAATCCAATAAAAGACTTCAATTATTATGGTCTATATTTGAAATTCTTGAAAAAGGGAAAATAGTTAATAAAGTTTCAATCAGGCGTTTACATTTGTTCAACTAGAAATTGTGAATTGTTAAATTTTAAACAGACTCGGATTATTCTTGTAAAATAGGCTCTGATTTCAAGTTCCGTTACGGAATCTTCCAAAATGGTAGTAAGTGCCAATAGATCTACATTCACAGATCAACTTGAAATAGTTAAAAATGTACGCATTAAAATGAACACCTTGAATGGAAAATTTTTTGAGTGAAGATTTTAGAATGACGCATATAGATAAATACTGATAGTATATAATAAAAATCGTAATAAAATGATGATGCAATCCTCGTATCAAAGCAAGAAATTTAATACTCCGAAAATTTGACTACAGATAAATATTGCTGAATAATGTAAAAATTGGTCTTTTGATATAAAAAATTCCAAATTAAGTTTGTTAAATTGGAATATTTCAGGATCAAACAGTATTTTCATACGATTTGAAATTTAATGAAAAACTTTAGCTATGGATCTAGTAATCTGAAATTCTTTAAAAGGTGAAGACAGTTTATGAAGTTCAATCAAACGTTTACTTTTGTTCAAATACTGAGTACAATAAATTATTGTTCAATTTGCAATACTCGAACCCTAGTTCCATTTTTGAAATCAGAGTTGGATCCTTAACTAAAATAGATTAATTTTCAACCTAAACAAATTGAACTTGTTGAATTTGTATTGCAATTGTTGAGTTTTCTATCTATAACAGAAGTTATGACAAATACGTTGATTTTCAGCGAAATTGTTCAATTCTCTTCCAAAATAGATGATATTTTAGCACAAATAAAGAATTTTTGACAAAAAAGTTGGTTTTTAACATCCAAAGATAAATAATCAGGGAAAAAACAGTTAATTTTCAGCTAAAAACACATCTTTTACGAATAAGAACCTTCTTCCAACAGAATAGTTTAATTTTCTACAAAAAATATGGATCTAAAATGATGGTTCTTCAAATGAACAGAAATTATTTTCAACAAATCGGTGCAACTTTTGACCAAGTACTTGAATTTGCTAAAGAAAAAAATTAATTCTGAACGAGAAGATGGATTTTTTATCAAAATAGTTTGAATCTTAAAAACAGATTAAAAATATCTATATTTTGTTCAAAATTCGCTTTCTTTGGTAGAAAAGAATTTCATTTTGTAGGTTGAATAAAATTAGGTTTTTCTTTTCTTGGTAGAAATCTATTTATCTAGCTTCAAAATTCATCTACTTAATTAAAAATTGAATTCATTCAAAGAAAATGAATTTTTTTTTTGTTGCAGATTTATTATTTCAGTTGAAATAATTTTTTGATCAAAAAATCATCTTTTTGGTTGCAAAACAAACTAATTGTTTGGAAATTCAACGTCTTCTTGTTGAAAATTCCCATTTTCTAGCTGAAAATTCATAATTTTAGTAGGAAATTCTTCTTCTTGGTTGAAAATTTTACCTAATCTAGTTAAAGATGCATGATCTCAATTGAAAATTCATCTCTTTGTTCAAATTCAACAGTTTTGCTGACAATTCGCCATAAAATCGCTTAAAACCCTTCCAAATTGTTGCAAATACCCTGAAAGCATTGAAATCCGTTTGAATCCCTTAAAAAGCCCTGAAATCCATCAAGATCCTCTTTTGAAATCATATATATCCCTTAAGCCTGGTAAAATTCTTCAAATCTCTCAAATTCTTTGAAACCCCTAAGAATTCTTCGAAAACCGTTCATAGTTATGTTATCCCTTAAATGTTGTGAAATCGCTAATGATCCCACAAAAATCAACTAAAAAAGTAGATAATTCAGTTGAAGATTGCATATTTTATTCTAAATTTCCTCTTACAGTTTTCAACTTCAACTATTTTTTTGACAGTTCTTTTTGTGTTTAAACATCAACTATTTTAATAGAAAATTGAACTCCTTTGTTGAAAAGTTACTTTTACCGTTAAAGATTTATTATTTATATTAAAAATCAGTTGAAGATTTATCACATAAGTTGGAAATTTCTTCTTTTTTTCAGCAGAGGAATCATTTATTTAACTGAAATTGTGCTATTTTCTTAATTTTTGAAATGCTTCCTTCGAAGTCAAAATTGAAAGATTTCATATATTTTTGAAATTTTCGTCATAGATTAATTTGTAATACCTGATACCACTGTAGTAATTTTAATAATTAAAATTGTAATGTTTAAATTACGTACTCTAAAATTTCTACGATTTGAGACTTTTAATTCCAAAGAAATCAGTTCCAATTGTCAAGTTTTTGATATTTGATTGAAACATTAAGTCAGAATGAGGTCCATTATCGATGAATATTGAAGAATTTCTCTATTTTCAATTAAAAATTGGATGGGTTAAGAAAGGAATATTCTAGGTTAAAATATTCTTTTTTAAACTGAAAGTTCATCTTTTTGAGTTGAAAATTACCTCTTTTTTTTTGTTGAAAATCTATTTTTCTAGGGTAAAAATTTCACTACTTTATAAGAAATTAGTCTTTTGGACTTGAAACTTCAACAATTTGATTAAAAATTGTTTCTCTTTCGAACTGAAAACTCTTTATTGGATGAAAATTCAACTTCCCGGTTGGAAATGCATCTCTTTTGATAAAAGTTTTATTTGGTGGTGGATAATTCAAATATGCTTCTGAAAATTGAACAATTCTGTCGAAGTCATCTTTCTTGTTTGAAAGTTCCTCTTTTTTGGTTGAAATTTCAACTACTCCTTTTTTAACTCACTTTTTAGCTCAAAACTCAATTTGGGTAAAAATTTTCCTCTTTCTTGTCTAAAACGTTATTATTCGTAGATAGTTCAACTTCTTCGTGAATATTATGTGACAGTCTGTCACGTGACCAATCACATGGTTTATTTCGGCGGCTTTATAATTAGGAAAATTTGAATATTGTTCTGAAATTTTTGTTCAACGATTAAAAGGGCACGTCTGTCTGGTCCATTTGAAATTTTATTTCGTTTTAATAGCAAAAAAAAAAAATTGGATTACTCAGAGAAAATAAGGACTCAAGTGGGCTAGACAGATGTCCTCTTATATATTTCAAACAATCTCATAAAATTTTAGCATATGATATTCAGTTATCTACTAAGAAAGCCGCCGAATATACCACGTAAAAATTGGTCACATGACAAACTGTAACATGCCCTTAACTTTGAATACTCAGAATATCCTTGCGAATGGAATTATCGCCCAATTTTTTATACTCGAACTACACAGTCCGTGTACACAAGACATTTTTAATTTTGAAATATCTGAACAATTTTTTATTTCAAGACATTCCAATTTTCAATTGTTTCAATATTAAAAATTTTATTTCAAAAAGTCTTTAAATGGTTTAAAATGTACGCTTTGAAATAAGAACCTATAATTGAAAGTTGTTCAAGTAAAAGATTTTAGAAAACGCATATTGATGAATATTGATAACATAATAATAAAAATCATAATAATAATAATGAGGACGCAATCCTAGTATCGAAAACCAAATTATGCTATTCGACCCTACAAAAATTAGCCTTTTGATAACAATATCGAATAAATGAAAATAATATGAAAGTTACCTCATCTAGAATTAACTCAGCTACAAAGTTCAGCAATGAGTAAAAGCTAAGGAAGAATCAGATAAAATAGACGTAATCGATTCAAATTATTTCGTGCAATAAGCATATACAGCTCACTATTTCATTGAAAAAAAGTAGGCTTCACTATCTACAAATTCCTATGCGTAATTGCGTATGATTGAAGTATAATGCTATAAAAAACCAGCAAATAGGGGTTAAAAGTAGTTACTCCTTCTCTGCTTAATTATTTATTTTGTCAGACCTCGAAGTACAAATTTTACAGGGAAGATCAAATCATTAGATCATGAAATTTTAGCAAACCAAACTCTTATAATGTAATCACTGGCATGATGCTACAGCACGAACGGCGATCGATAAGGTTAAAATGGCGTCAGAGTTCAGCCCACCACGTTGCAAATGTACCGGAAACCAGATTAATAAATTACTAGAATAAGAGATATACCTTAGAAAGTCTTTCGAGAAGCGCTGCTTTGTTTCCAGTTTTATCGAGACCACGGCTTTCAAGCTCGGTTTTCAGGTCTATAACACGAAGTTCGGTCAATCTTTTACCTTCCGCGTCGGCCATTATTCACGACGACGAAACAAACGACTGACTGCCGGTCGCCTAATAACTAAATTCAAAAGAATCCGTATTTTCACGTTTTTCAAGCGCAATGCAAAATTGAAAACAACATAACAAGTTCTAAAATAAGCGATACAAATATTTAATCAAATTCTTTCTGCGAGTAACGTGCACGCAAGGTGTTAATCGGAAATGGCTCACCTCCACCTAGTAAGGCTACCAACTTTACAAACGAAAGCCGGTCTTCCGGTAGATTCGATCACTGCTCTATCTGCTACAAAACCAGCAAACTAAGTTTCAAATTTGTTCCATAATATGTATTGACAGATATGTTGTGCTATGTAATTAATCCTCAAATTGAAATATATATTTTTTTGATTGTGAAATAAGGTAAATGCACTAGTAATCGTCACCTTAAGCTGAATTGGAAATCAAAAATACTTATAATTGTATTTGAAACACGATAAATAGTGTCACAAAGGTCTTAATCGACTGGAGAAGATTTGAAAAAGCCTAA
>WSXT02052824.1:0-12910 GCA_011762715.2 Neuroterus valhalla
CCTGAATAGAACCTGCTTAAACCTAATTAAGGCCTACCATGGCAGGACCAAAACAGGACCAAAATTTCGACTCGGGTTTGCGCGAAAAAATTCCCATTCGATACTGTTCGATACGTGATCTCTTGGAAATACTTAAACAATTGAGTTCCCTGAAATTTCCCGGAAATCCTACAAAAACTTTGGAAATTTTCAAAAATTTTTCGGGATTCCTTAAAATCTGTTGATATCCCGTAAATCCAAAAAAATATATAAGAATATCTCATGATCCTCTGCAATCCCTGAGAATTCCTTAAAACCTCTAAGAATGATTGAAGTCTTCGGAATTTCTGGGAATATTTCGAAGCCTTTCGAGATCCCTTAATACACCTCGACTGCCGCTAAGAATGAGGTTCTATCTCAGTGAGCAAAGCAACAAGGTTCTATCTTTATCAAAATTCAAAAAGGTACTATCTCGTCAGCTGATTCAAAAAGGTTCTATCTCGGCGCGCGATGCAACAAGGTTCTATCTGAGACGGCTTGAATAGAACCTTGTTGCATGGAACGCTGAGATAGAACCTTTTCGCATCGGGCGCCGAGATAGATCCTTCTTGCATTGGCCGCCGAGATATAACCTTTTTGCATCGGGCGCCGAGATAGAACCTTTTTGCATTGGCCGCCGAGATAGAACCTTTTTGAATTGGCCGACGAGATAGTACCTTTTTGCATTTTGATGAAGATAGAACCTTGTTGCTTTGATCGCTGAGATAGAACCTTATTGTTAGCGGCCGTCGACTTGTATTCCCATCAAAATTAATTGAAATCATTAAAATCTTTGGAAATCTCTTGAAATCCTCCAAAACTCCTTATGATTCTTTGAGATTCCGTGAAAGCTTTTGAAATCCCTAAAACTGCTTGAAATCTTTCCTTGAAAGTCTGTAGAAAGTTTCGAAGTATTACGAGTTCCCTTGATTATTTTGAAATCCTTTTTCCACGGCAAAGAATACTAGCAAATGTTAAACCTCAAATTGGAAAAGGTGAATAAATTCAGAAATAAACTTGAATTCAGCTAAAATGTATCTGAATTGAAGGATGTACACTACGTACAGTAAATCTCAAAATTCGATAATCCTTATAATGATTTATAAAATTAACCAAAATATATCTACTAATAATTGCTGCGTATTTTGAAGGAAGCATCGAACTGTGCTTCAGAAAAAAATAATTCAGGAGGAAATTGTTTATTTATCAGAAGTAATTTAAAGTTTTAGTTTTCGTTTCTCATCAGGGAAAAGTAACAATTCCGATCTAACCCTGATAATTGAGGCCTCATTTAATTCTCGAGAGGATTCTCCACAATTATATTTATGGTTAGTTTTGATTGAAATTTGAACTTTATTGTTTTTAATAATTAAATTATGATTTAATTATGGAAAGAACTTAAAAAAAAACCATTATTAAGAATCTTACCGATTCTCTTCGATTGCCTTAAAATATTTTGGAACCCATTGAAATCTTTTCAAAGCAATCAAAGTTTCTCAATAATTTTTTAATACTCGGGAATCCTATGAAATTCTGTAAATCTTTTTAAATCTTCCGAATCTTTGAAATCTCTTTAAATTTCTCATAACGTACTGAAATCATCAAAAACACAAACACTTCAAACACTTATAAATATCCTTTATTAAACTGCAACATTCATTGAAATGCTGTGGAACCCTGGGGAATCTTTTGACATCCCGTAAACTATCTTGAATTCTGATTAAATTTTTTGGAGTCCCTTAAAATCTTTTCAATGTAGGTACTTGAAAAATTAAGCTTCTATCCGAAATTATGCTAGGTGATTTCTCAGACTAGTTGAAATCTTCAAAAATCACTCATAATCTTTTCTAACTCCTTGAAGTCCCTTTTCATCTAATTAAATTACCTGAAAAATGAACCTTTTCTCCGAAATTGTACAAGGTGATTCCTTCAAAAATGATGGATTCTTTAAAAATCACTTCGAATTTCTTAACCTTCTTATAATCTTCCGGAAACGTTCGACACACCCTGAACTTCTCTAATCTCTTAAAATTTTCCAGAAGCTACGGAAATCTTGCCTTATTCCTAAAAAAATTTCGTAATTTTCCAAAACACTCCAAAAACTAGTTCCTGTCCGCTCATTCAAATTGAGCAACTTGAAAAACTTTTAAGTCTTCTGAAATCCCTTGAAATCTTTTGGATTCTCGTTTACAGGAAATATAATTGATATATTAAAAAAAAAAAATAATACAAATCCTCAAAATTAGCTTAGAAAATTAGCAAAATGAGCCGGGGGGGGGGGGGGGTGTTGAAAATCATCCTTACGTATTTAATAGACGTCTCCATGATTGGTTATTGATCCAAAAAAAGAATACAAAAATAACAGTTTTTAATAAAGCTTGGAAAAGAATGGTTCTGAAACTTGATTTTGATCTTACCCAGGATTTCTGAATTCAACATTCTTCAATTCAACTTGAGCAGTATCAAGATCTAGAACGAAGACAAATTGGAACTCGGCATCACTCACTTGTCCATGAATATTTCCCTTTCTCTTCACAACCAAGTATTGGAATAGATATTGGTAATCAAACTGCAAATAAAATGAATGAAAACCTTATAAAGGGGAAACTCACTTCGCGGAAATAAAAAATATACAATAAAACAGAAATTATAAGCTCATTGCAGATTTTCTTACAGTCAAATCCTTCCATCCTATATTGATTTCTACGGTGAGTTTCTTTTCAGAATAGGACAAGTTCGATTTTCCTGCTCTTCTGATGTGTGAAAAATGTTGAAGCCAGCCGTTGCTTAACTCAATTTGTCCTTGCAATACTCCTGGCTAGACAGAAAATTGATTGAATCAATAAAAATATTGTCAACGACTTATTTAATTCTCAAAATGCTGTGTGAGGTATATGTGTCACTATACAATGATATCAGACAGCTAATACGTCGAAACTCTTGAAATAGTGCTCGTAGCGATACAGTTCCGCTCTAGCAGTACACATATCTCTACGGCAGCCAAAAGAAGAGTATTACTCTGACAGTCATACGGTAGAGCGGCGAGAGCACCACCGTACCGTGAGGTTGCGCTAGCTATCTGCGGCGGTAAAGTCGGTAAATTCTCACATAACCTCGAATCTCGTCTCATTTTGACATGGTGTAGTTTGATGAAGTTACAGCGAATCCAATTTTAGTAGATAATGGATGCGTGGGTGAAAATTATATTAATGAAATGGGGTTTTGATAAATATATCGATTGGTTCAGAAGAAAGTGGCCAAAACTGTCAAAATGCACTCTTTGTACAAACAGTGAGTGCACTTTGATATTGACGATATAATATAAATTGAAATCCGATCATCGATCAATTTTTAGTTTCTAGTAGAATCACATAATCACATAAAAAGAAGAATTAGTCGAAGGAAGCAAGGAAATCATTATTGTTTTATACGTTCTATCAAATAAACTGTCATTTTTTAGAGGTTGGATTTTCGAAAAACCCTGGAAAGGTGGTCAAACGTGACTGAAATGATTCTCCCTCACTTTACTTCCCGAATAACACAAACGTTCTGCAAACGTTTTTGAAATATTTTCCGGAAAACCAAAAACGTTTGGAGTTTTTGGTAAGAAAAACGTTTTGAAAACGTTGGATAAACTGATGATTTTTGAGACTCGAGTGAAAAAAACTTTTCAAAACGATTGACTAATAAAATTTTGAGGGACTACAAATTCAACACATATTTTAAACGTTTTAAAACGTTTGGAAAACGCGTGAGAGAAATATGATTAATTTGATAAGTAAAATTTTGAACGTTCGAGATTACGACCGTATTCCAAACGTTTTGCAAACGTTTGGATAACGTTTGATCAAAAAAATTATCCGATAGATGGCATGATCTTTCTCGCAACTGGCAGGAAACTATAGCGATTACTTTATAAACGACTTTCAAACATCTGTCTATAAGAAGAGACACGGAAAAGTTATCATTAGAAATTGATTTATGGTCTAGATACTATTAAAAGTATGTGAGCTAGTAAAAAAAAATTTTATCTTTCGATCGAACGTTCTTTAAACCTTCTGAGAACGTTTCTTGAACGTTTTTCAAACTTTGGATAAGCGTTTTGTGAACGTCTGATAATTGTTTTGCAAACGTTTTAGAGACGTTTGGGAATTTAATCTGCCTCAATTTTGCTTGGCCTAACGTTTACCAAACTTTTTCAAAACGTTTATGAAAAGTTTTGTTCCGTCAAAGTATCAAAAATGTGCGGAAGTATCCATCGTTTTAACAATGTTTTTTTCACCAAAATTTACAAACGTTTTAACGTTTGTCAGAAAATGTTTTCAAAGCGTTTGTGAGACGTTCGGTGTTATCCGGGCAGTTGAAGATCCTTGATTTCAGTAAAAACTTCATTTTCTAGATTGGGATTGTTCTTTTTAAGCTAAAAATTTGACTGTTTCATTTTCGGCTGAGAATAACTTTTCTGTGTTTGAAATTAAACTATTTTATTCAAGCATTGTTCGTTTTGGGAGAACTTTCACCTTTCTATTCGAAAATTGATCTTATTATTTGACTATCCACCTTCTCGATTGAAAACTGAACACCCCAGTTAAATATTTATCACTTTGGTTAAAAAATTAACTATTCAGTGGGAAATCCGTTTCTTTTTGTTATCACAAATTTATTTTTTCCAATCGTAAGTTTAACTATTTTCTGTAAAAAATTGGATTCGTTTCACAAGTTACTTCAGATATAAATTCAATACCAATTGTTCAACAAATGTTATGTGAGCCTTTTTGCTCTTTCGTGCTCTTTCTCTTTATATCGTGTTGACAATGACAATGTAACCTTGCAACCTTTCTAATGTTGCTACCCTAGAATACTGTAGAATACAGATAAATTTTTTTAATAAATTCCTTGATTTACTTTGGAAAGAGTAAATTACATTTTTAACTTCAAAACAGTGTTGAAAGCAGTGTGGAATATTTTTTGAAAATTATTTTGAAAAATTGAAAGAGTGCTAAAAGTATGTTATTATAGCTACTTTTCAACAGAGTCCTTTTTATATGACTGGTTAAAGGAAGACTGCTGTCTGGATTTATGACAATAATTTCTTATAAAGGTCATGCGAACTTTTCCCAACTTTTCAATTACAGGAATGAAAGGTTCTTTTCATAATTATATATTTCTTGTTTAGTGTCGTCCTTTAAAATAGGAATAATTTGAATGATCTTGCCTTTCCGCTGTTCTAATCTTTTTTGAATAATGAAAATAAGGCGAAAGACCTTTTTTTTATCAAAATCAGTATCTTCCCTGTTAAAAATTAAAATTCCGATTGCAGACATCACAGCGGAAGATGAGTTCAAAAAAGGGGACCGAGTAAACATGTATGTTCACATGTCGATATCATAAAACCATCCTTTTGAAATATATGTTATATTTCTAAAGGATTATAACTTATTTTCTTTGTAAGATTCCAAATAATTTTTGAGGAATTACAAAAGATTATTTCAATTATTTTAGACCAATTTGAGAGAATAAAAAGAATCTTATGGTATTTTAAGGAATTTCTTTAGACTTTTGACTATAACTTAAAATTGGCTAAAAAAAATGTGTATAAGGCTGCATCTTTTTATCCTAATCTGCTTATTTTGTTCCACTCTGATTCAGATGGAAAGAGAGGAGGCGGAGTTTTATTCGCAGTCAAAACATCTTATACACCTGGCAAAATAAATATAGATAATATAAAAGCCTCAGATCTAGAATTAGATATTGAGTCCATTATAGTGAAAACAGAATCTTTAGAACAGGAGATTCTAACATGCCGAAATTTTTGTCTGATTTCCGAAATAAAAAGACTGATAATGCATCTCAATTATTCACACTACTTATGGATCATTATGGGCTGAAGCAGTATTATAATATCTTGAACAATAATCTCAGATATCTCGAGCTTATATTCGTTCTTACTAGTAAACTTGAAAGAAATTGGTTCTACAATACGTAACTTTACTCCAGAGTTCCCATTACTCATTAAAAAATTTTAAAAAACGTGACTACTTCAAGCTGTATGTTGCAATATTGGATATGGATTGTTCCCCAGGATACAAATGTAATGATCCACATACTGCATCCAACTGTCCCTATGATATCTTGTACACAATTTTGGACAAGCATGTTCCAAATTATCCAAGAATCCGAAATCCTTTATTTTCTTGCTGGTACCCAAAAAATATAATACGAGATCTTTCAACGAAACTGAAGCTACATAAAAAGTTTAATCAACATAAGAACCTGAACATTCTACGCAAATATAAAATTATTACAGCAAATATTGATCAGCAAATGAAAAAACACGCAGAAAAAGGATATGCTTGATATCGAAAATGATCTGATAGCTAACCATTTGGTTTATTTCAATAATATTAAAAATTCATTCAGAATACCAGGCACATTATCCCATCTTGATTTTCAGTTCAATGATCCACAACAAATTGGCAATAACTTTGCAAACTACTTTAAAAGTGTCTTTATACCATCTCGCAGTTTAAATAACGAAGGAGTATTGCGCGATAATATGTATATCACTAATGGGTGATATATTGCACTTTATTTCCACTTGTGAAGTACGAAAAGCATTCAAATCACTTCGCCCAAAGAGGATTATGTGTACAGATTCTATTCTAAGCTCCCTACTATAAGAAGATTGGCAAGACAAAGATGAAAGATCACTTTTTTTTCATTTTACTCCTACCAATCGTAATTTATTGGCATGTCGAGATTACCCCAAGATTTTTAGCTGAACCAGTTTTTACACTCATAGTAAAAACAAAGTGTGAATGGGACACCCGTTTTAGGGTACCAGCTACCTGCAACGGAGAGTACCCTTGGTAGTGTAGACCAAACAATGTGCAATAACAGTCGATACTCGTCACAAGAATATTATAAGACATCTGGAGTCTCGCAAGGATCAAATTAGGGTCCATACTTATTTATAATATACATGAACACCAAGATTTTCCTGACAATATCAAAACCAGAAGATTGCTGTGCATTGAATAATAATATGATAAAGTTTTATAACTGGTATAAAGATAACTTTCTTCACTCAATTTGTACAAGTGTAGCATAATATCTCTTCATCGAAGAGGAAATCCGATTATGCATGACCATGTGTTAAGTAACATCACCTTGAAGAGGGTTTCTGTCATTCATAATTTTGGAATGATTTTTTATATAAGACTAACATTTGAAGACCAGCTAAGCGCGTTAGTAAAGATTGCCAATAAAACCTTGGGCTTTTTGATGCGAACATGCAGAAATTTCTACCTAGTAACTCCGATGGAAATACTAATTAACTCTTTAGCTCGCTCCGAAGTAGAATATGCATCAATAGCTTTGTCTGAAGTATTATATATAAGGCACAAGACAATTATATAAAAGTGTCAAGAAAAATTTGAAAAGTCCGCCCGCAGCGCGGGCATATCATGACCGCGCGCTTTGCGCGCGGCTCACATCGCTCGCAAGTTTGAGCGTGCCTAGGGCGCGCGTCTTTGGAATCTCGCGCTTCGATAATAAATTATCGGTTATAAATTTACCTCGCAGTACGCGCTCGGTCTTTTTACTCCTCTACATTTGTATACAGAGCTTTTGAAACTCGGAAGAAAAATGTCGACTACTCTAACTTGATGATTGTGAATTCTCTTTTATGAAAGCTTCTCCGGCCCTGACGAATACATTCTCACTGCATGTCTCGTGCTGCGCACTTAGTCAATATTTGTTCGAAACGGTAGAGAAGTTTTGTTGCTTAATTTTTTTTTCATATATCGTGTACTTCTTCTAGAAATTTAACAACAACTTTTCTCTATCAAACTTCTGTCTTAGCCTTCGTCATTTTTTTAAAAAGGACCCCACACGATATGTATAAGAAAATAGCGGTTGGTGCATTTAGCTAAAACTTGGTAAATATGTAGATAATAAGGGTCTGATAAAAATTCCAGAGAAAAAATAATGCAAAATCGACAGTTTTTGTGCTTTGCGGCTCCAAGCGCTCAATTTTCGTGAAAACAATGGATCTCCATGATGCTAGAAGGGAGAAAACGACGGGAGAGCGAGGTCAGCACTAAATTTGAATTCGACAATGAAATATGCATCGCGCATCCTTAAACTACCAAATGCTTAGCGCTCAAAATTTGAGTTGCATAAAACGTTCCTGCTATATAAAGTCGAAAACAGTGCCTCGGTAAAACTACTATCAAATGATGTTATTATTACAGTGATATAAATCGTGCGCTGGTCTAACTGTTCGTACGCTAAGCGTTCGGGATGTGGTCTGAAATTCCAACATGCATCGACGAGCGCAGATAAGGTACCAAGATCAGGACGAAAAAAAGCACTGTTATACTACAGATATTAATCCTTTGATGCGTATCACTGTAATAATAACTCATTAAAAAATAAGAGAGAGATCTGCAGGATCTGTGAAGTTTTATGAAATGGGATCCTTTAGTGCTAGGCGTTCAGCTTTTCTGAGAAGCGCGCGACAAATATCTGTAATATAACAGCGCTTTGTTTCGACTTGATCTTGGAACCTCAACTGCGCTTACGGGAACATGTTCGAATTCAAGACTTGGTCTCGAGCGCTTGGCGTTTGTTCGCTGAAGTTTGCTATATGCTATAGATTTGAAATTTATGTGATCGATAATTGACACACTAAAAGTCCGATTTGAATTCAGAATGGACCCTTGGAATCGTCTTCCAAATGTCTCGATGTGAGATTATTTGTTTCTCGAAAAATTAATTTTTTAAACAATTAGAGCATTTTTAACGTTATTCAACGGTGTGTGGCTATTCAAAACAAAGGATTCGAGTGTTGAAAAAAATTTTAATATACCATTTGGAGAATTAATTATTTAAACAAAGAAACTGTTTATAATTTTTTTTTCCATTCTTCAACAACAATTCCAATATTTATAAGTACGGAATTGTAGCCAAATCGAGAAAGGCTGCGCAAAATGAAAAACATTTTTCAAAATTGGGGGATATCGGATGAACAGGGGTTTTCGAGGTCGCTGAATTCGATTCCAAAGTCGATATTTCAAAAAACAAAATGGCGGATGAGTAAGAGTAAAAAATTTCCGAAAAATTGGTTTAAGTTTTGCAGCTATAAATCAATGTAATTAATGGAAGATATGTAAGGGTTTTTAAGGTCGCTGGATTCGAATCTGAAGACAGAATTTCGAAAAACAAAATGGCAGATGAGCTACTGACAAAAAGTTTAAAAAAATCAGCTGAATGTTTGCAATTTCAGTCCAATTTACTTGATAGAATATATAGAAGGGTTTTGAAGGTCATTGATTACGATTTGAAAGTCGAAATTTCGGAAAACAAGATAGCGGATGAGTTGTACCAAACGAATATCGAAAAAATGTTTTAATTTATGCAATTATGAGTCAATGTAGTTGATATAAGATATGTAAGGAATCGGTAGTTTTTTTCTAAACGCCTTTAGAAGTTTGTAATTTATGTATGGCCTGATGTCCAAGTACGCGAATGTTAAATAAAGTAAAAAAAAATGGTTAAATTGCTCTTGAGGATTGGAAAAAAAGTTATGAACAATTTATTTGAATAACTAATTTTTCGAAAAACTAAAAGAGTCACATGGGGAATCAATGATGCCGATCTAGATGGTACGTCGAAAATGTTCAAACATTCAAATCCTTCATTTTTAATAGCCACCCATTGATGAATAACGTTGAAAATGCTCTAACTGTTCAAAAAATGACTTAAAAAAACAAAAATCGCACATGGAGATATTCGGAACACGATTCCAATGGTTCATTTTGTATTCAAATCGGACTTTTAGTTTGTTAATTATCGATCTCACAAATTCCAAATCTATAGTATATAGCACACTTTAGGGTCGTGAAATTTCGTGGAATCCTTTGAAATATTTAAAAATTCTTTGTCAAACTCAAAATCTTTTCAAACAATTTGAGGTTTCTAGAAATATTCTAAAATTCTTCGAAATTTCTTGACATGTTCTGGAAATAAAATTCTGAAAATCTCTGAAATCTCTCAAAATTCTAAACAGTACTTAGACATTTTTTGGAATCACTCAAACTATTTTTGCATCCCTTCAAATGCTATGAAATTATTTGCAATCTCTAGATTGGTCCTAAATATTTTTCAATCCATTGAAATCATTTATCCAACATGATCGGAAATTATTTATTCAATACAATCGGAAATCGCATGAGATATTTTGAAAAAATTTCGAAATATTGAGATTTGAAATATGTTCTTAAAATCAAAGATATTTACTGAAATTTCTTGAAGTTTCGTGAAATCTTTATGAATCATTGATAACTCATATCTGGTGAAAACTTTAATTTAAAAGATTTAATTAAAAAGATTTAAATGATCAACCCCTTGACATTCCAGAATGAAAGGCGATGCATTTTTTTATTTAATGAATTGGGATTTATAATTTTCAGTATTTATGATCTGTATTTTCAAGATCGATGAAATACTTTAACACTATAAAGATTACAATTTCGACGAACGATCGTCAGCAAATAAGTTGCACAACATGACTTTCTTTATGGGAAAACCAGAAAAAGGGGACCTTTGTCGAGAATGGGAGAAAAAACAGATGATGATACAATTTTATTCTTAGATCTTCACTATAGTCATTTTGATCATTTCTAACAGAAGATTCTGGTTACCATTCGCAAACCAGAAATTCACTGCACCAACCCAATAAACTTATCAAATTTTTAGAAATATTTCAATTTGATTCAGACAAGATCAGAAATTTTCAATTTAGAAATTAAATAAAAATTCTTGTGAAAGGAAGTACGCCTCTCAACTCTGCTGGGATTCGAACCCAGGACCTTTCGTTTGCCAGACGAGTACTCTACCAACAAATTATTAAATATGATTATATTTATTTCCTAAAAATTTTATTATATTGTAATTATTTATTTGTGTATATTCAAATTTGAGGACATTTTTTCTTAATATAAAAGAAGAACTCCTTACCAGACCAGTCACTGGAAGCGACATTTCCTGCAATTCCATTGGATCCAGGCCATTCGCAATTATAGCCCCACGAATTTTAGGCAAGGTTTCATCAACAAGTTTATCAAAACTAGCCTCAACAATAACTTTTCTCTCGAAGTTCCTGTGTAAACATATGCGAAAAACAATTCATATTTTTGCCTTCGGAAAATTTTACCTTATTCAAGAACAATAAGTTTTACTTTATTTTTATTTTGAAATTTTTAGAATAAATATAAACACTTTTAAAAAAATAACCTTCTCGATATACTCATTGTAAGAAAGGTATCAATATATCAATAAGATATATTGATATCTTATTGTAAGAAAGACGGATACGCTTATATTGCTCAGATTTTTCCACCTTTCTCGTAAAGTTTTTAATGAGAGATTGTGAAGAAAACTAACTTACTTGCAGTCGTTAGACTTAAACTGGATAAAGATTCTGAAGTAATTAAAATTTTACCAAGGAACTTTTTGAAACTTCCAAGTCAAGAAGTCGATAAAAAAATATACAAACTTACCGAAGAAGATCGAGCAGAGCTCGAGGGTGGGGTTCATTTCTTGGTTTTGCATTTCCGGCACAGAATAAAATTGCTGCGACGAAGAAGATGTAATAATTTCTACCCACGGAAGTCATCTTTCGTAATTGAACTGATGGCCACGTATAAAATAGTCAATCAAATTCTGAGACTTCTTATTTATTGAAAAAACGCCGAATCGTTTATCTTATCGCAAACATTCCAGATTTAATAGAGATTATTACCGGAAAATATTATCGAGCGCACATATATGGAATTTAGACCTTATCAAAATTCATTCTGGCACAGTAGTTGTTCGATGCAATTTAGAAATTAAAATCGATAAACCAAAGAGAGTGAAGATCAAACTCTTGTCTATTTATAGGTACATGACAAATAAAGATATTGCCTGATAAAAATCGTAAATAAAAGAAGCTAAATTATTTAGGTCGAGAAATGAATATCCACTCAATAAATAATATGATAAGGGTGTCTGCATGACGGATAATTTCAAAATTTCAGTCAACAGTTACATGGTTTATAATCGTGGGCTTCATAATTTGGAAAATATGAATATGGTGTCAAAATTTTTGGAAATGGTTCGAAATAAATAAATGCGGTTTTTCTGACGCACTGATTCATTATTTTATCCCAAGAGTACAAGTTTTTCAAATTTAATTTGCGATATATATGGAAGCAGTCATTTAGAGCCCTATCTGAAATATAATATATAATATTGCATTATTTAGTATATGTTCATATTTCTAACAATTAAGTCGCTTCTCGAAGATTTAAAGAAATTTCAAAACATTTAAAAGATTTAAAAGAATTCTGATTTAGAACAGAGAATTTTTGACTAGAATTATAATTCTGGATTGCAACACTGGATAATTATTGGTCATAAGAATTACAATTTTTAGTTGAGACACGAAACTGGGTAAAAGAATCATAATCCTGAATTTCAACAGGAATTTTTCGAAATTCCCTTCTTCTGAATCAGTATTAAAATTGTTTTCGTAAATTCGCGTGCCATGTCTCAAAATTCCCGTTTGAAGTAGAACAAAAATTCTTCACAAAAATTATCTGTCATAGAATCTAAATTATAATTTTTTGTCGGAATACCTTTGTCAAATTTCAAAATTAAAATCTTGAAGAACATTCACTGTGCCAGGTCGCAATCACTTTCATTCAAAGAAATTCCGTGTTCCTAGTCAGAATTATATTTATTGACAATCTCTTTTATCTCAATTCAGAAATATAGTAAGTTTTTTTCCCTTCCCCTCGAGAACGATTAGTTTTGGGTAGAATTTGCCCCCCCCCCCCCCCCCGTT
>WSXT02052846.1:0-12909 GCA_011762715.2 Neuroterus valhalla
CCAAGAACCCACATATGCATCTCTCCATCACAATCTGACAGATTGTGAAATTTCTATTCCTCCATATTGAATCCGCCATTTTGAATTTTCCGAATCTGAGTCGAGATCCGTATTCAGCGACCTCGAAAACCCGTGTATACATCTGTTCATTCAAATTTGATAGAATGTAGGGTTTTTAGTCCATCATATTGGATCCGTCATTTTGAATTTTCTAAGTCTGATTTCAGATCCGAAATCAGCGACCTCAGAAATCTATGTATCCATCTTTTCATCCCAATTAGACAGATTGTAAAATTTCTAGTCCACCATATTGAATCCGCCATTTTGAATTTTCAGAATCCGATTCCAGGTTCGTAATCAGCGGCCTCAAAAACCCATGTATACATGTGTGCCCAAATTCGATAGAACATATAATTTTTTGTCCGACATATTGAATCCGCCATTTTGAATATCCAAAATCTGATTTCAGATTCATAATCAGTGATCTCAAAAAGTCATATATGCATCTTTTTATCCCAATTTGACGGATTTGAAAATTTCTAGTCCGCCATTTTGAATCCGCCATATCGAATATTCATAATCTGATTTCAGATTCGTGATCACCGACCTCAAAAACGTAAGAATAGTATGTTAACATGACATTTTTATTAGCTGTCTAATAGCGTGACTGAAAGGGTTAAACAGTATCACCATGAATAGATCTACCAGGAGATTCTGTTTATTATAAAGTATTGATTATTAAAATTCCTACTGGAGAACTTCATGAATAGTACTTCACATTATTTCTTTTATAGGTTCATAGCTTCCTCCTGGTCCAGGAAGCTGATTCTGGAAATGCAATAGCTGTCGTTGTTGTTTCAAGTGTGGCTTTCATATGTTTGGTTCTACTTGCAGGTCTCTTGGTAAGTCAAAATCTTGCATTCCTTTTACCTTGATACTGATTCTTCTATCCATTACATTCTTCCAAATTCGCTTCCAACTATACAAATTTCGAATCAGATTTCCATTTACAAAAGCAAATACAAAATGATGTGAAATATGCCTTCTAGGATTTGTTGAACGATATTTCAGGTTTATTTGTTTCGAATTATTCTATTCCATTAAAGTATCAAAAAAATGCAAAGAAAATTGTAGAACCTGAAAAATTATTAGAAAAAGATTAAGTTGCGCAGGTCTTTAAAAATCTATACATCGTGAAGCTGCACATGTGCAATTTGTGCATGTGTATTGTGCAATGATTATGCAGTACTCGTACGATGTCCTCTTCCACCAATGTTCTCGTAATTGCTTCCTAGAGTACGTAATCAGTCATCATAACGACACGTGTATGTAATTCACTCAGCAAATCGTCACTTATTTTTTCCCGCGACTTGAAGCATGCGCATCATTTTGAAAAAGAAGCGAGCCGTTAAATTCTAACGTGCAACATTCGTACATGCACTTTCATCTGTTACCCTTGAACGCTTGAGCACTGACCTTGCTGTGTCAGGATTCGAAACGAATTAGTCAATTGGAAATCAATCGGAACGTTCACGGACAACTTCTTTGTTCAAGAATAAAGGGCCACTCCTGACGATAAATTTCTAATTCGTTTGAAAAAAAATGTACTGTGTTACACTACATTTCAAAGTCTTGAACCAGCCATGTTCTTGTTTATAAAGTGCTATATAATGAAAGTACTCCTTCATTGATGATTTCGACTTTATCTTTGATCCATGTCAGCTCCGAAATCAGGACTGGAAACAGTAGCCTTTTCTGATCTTGAAGACCAAGCTGCTGATGGAAACCCAAACAGATCATAATTCCTGCGGTTCTAGCTTCATTTTTATGCTTCCCTCTAAATAACCAAAGTTTAGTGGGACTGACTTTATTATTGGACTTGCTATCTTATGACGATCCAGATGCCTATTTTGGATTGATAAAGCCTCGGATGGGTATGATAAAACTGTTGGAAACAGGAATACAATTTGTGTGAGGACGCTAGATATTGTCCTTGATAGTAGAGGTAAACTCGGTGATTCCCCTCCCCTCGACCCCCAGGCAGGGGCCTCGCTCCCTCGACCCTCACTGGGGGGCTCCACCCCCAGACCCCCTTGTCGTTCGCCCCATTTTCGCTTTCCCCCCCTTTCTTTGTTTCTTATGACATTACTTTGTAGAAACTAAACTGGCGATTCCTCGGACCTTTCGTTACTGCCCCCTTCCCCACCCAAGCCACTCTCATGAGTCTCGTTTACCTCTACTATTTAGGAAAATAGTATATACACCTCGGGGAAAACGGGCGACAGCGCCTCGTATGAGTTGAGCACCTCGTCTCTGCCTTGGTGCTCAACCTTATACTCAGCGCGGAATCGCCCGTTTTACTGCTCGGTGTTTAATATACTATAATCTATACCAGAAACAAATAAGGAATGTGAAATTCGAATGTTCGAAGATAGACTACAACTCTGGTCAGTTGGTTAATTTAAAACATTCTAGTCAAAAAGACGGACTGACTACGACTGAGAGAGCAGACAAAATGTCGAAAAGTATGAACGTCTGTCTCCTAGATGATTATGGATGAAAATGAAGTAGAAATCCGTAGACTATTCATTATAGCATGCTACACTCCAGATGAGGCTGATAGCAGTGATGTCAATAGTACCTTCTGAAACTCGTAGAATAATATGATAGGTACTTGTGATCTTGGGGGAAGTATCATCCTACTTAGAAATATGAATAGCTGGGTTGCTGTGCAACGCGAAGTTACCGACAGGTCACTTGATCATTTTGAAGACCCAAAAACGAACAGTGATGAAGAAAAAATAGAAAGCTTCTGTTAAAGAGTATCTCGTAAAATGCTGAATGAATATGAAGGTCATCTTCAAGAAGACTGAGAGACATGATTGGGCACTTAAGATTCGGAGGGTGCACGAATAATACTTCTTGATGACATCTCTCAAAGCGCATCTGATGTTTTCGCTTATGTGATTAATAGAAGAAAGACTGGATATGCTTGGTACAATGATAATGTAGCTGTTAACGAAAAAATGCAAGCGCAGTCGAGAAAGCTGCAGATAAAAGTTCTCATCAATGAGATGGGGACTAAGGAATAAAAACGAAAAATGGAATATACTAGACAAGAAAAGCAAGGATGACATTAAAGTGTCTTCAACAAAAGAATCTGGACAATCATGGCTTCTTATCAGGAACTTTGCTTAGTGGATGTGATTGGAATGAAAAGTATGGATCATTCTGAGGAGTCATTAGTTAGTTCGAGTGTATATTTGTGGATAATGATGTATGCTGACTTTGTTAAGCTCGTCACCTACTGGTATTGCTCGGAAGATTGATCAGCGGTTGAAGCCATGTCGTGGAAAGAGTTTCAGAAAAACAAAGCAGACGTGTGTTTGAATAATCAACACGCGACATCCAGATTCATCCGAAGCCCATAACTCATCCTACACATACCTTAATTACCCTTACTATATGAATTCCTTGATTGCTTAAAGTATTCGATTTCCCGTTGCAGTTCATAATGAGGAAGAGACAGACGAGATTCAACTATGGGGAAAGATGTCGCCCAGTTTCCCTAGACGCTTACAGCCTGGACAGCGTATCAGCCTACAACAGCGTGAGACGTAAGGGTGCCATCAGAGCCTCTAAACGAAGCTACGGGAATCCAACCTTTGAGGACTCAGTGAGTTTCTTTCCCTTCTCAATCGTGTGAACTCTGAAGACAATTTATGAAATTTTTTAAAAACGAAAAAAACCATACTTAACATTGGTAACTTGTAGAGTATCTAGTCAGACTGTTAGAGTCTGACTCTCGGGAGACGGTGTAAATTCTGTAAGTTTTCGCAAGACCTGACTTATAAGTATTTAAATGTTGAGGCTTAGATGATTTCTTGTAATACTGTGCTGATGGATAATATAGGTCTACTAACTGGATAAACTACTAATAAAGAGCTTTGACTTTGAAAGGTGATAGCACCATCCAGAATACGGATAAATATATCATTGAAAGAGCAGTTCAGCAAAATACAGGTCTTAAAAATATTCGTTCTATTTTCTGGACTGTGCAATCCTTTTTTGAACTCCTTGAGTTTTAAAAATAGTAGTGTTCTCCGTTAGAAGTCCGATATCATCCGTCACGAAGATATTGTAAGAGCAAGGAAAGTAATTCTCGTAAATAAGGCGTAGTGATAGGTTTATTGTGATCGTAGGGTAATAAGGCTTGATTTAACGTCACTAGAAATACATTAGAGTGAGAAATGTTATAGTTTCCGTCGATTATAGAGGAAAATCTCTGATATTTGCGAGATTAAGGATAAACTATGTCAATAACAAATGCGTATCCCACAGAGTGCAATTCCTTCTCATCCTTTGAATTTTGCTGGACTATCATCGTTCTGTAATGATGTAAATGCCATTTCTGAGGAATTCGCGGCAGTACCTCAAATCTCGGCTAAGATTGACGAACTGCCTCAAGGATCTGAGGTCAAAAACCGATATGCAAATGTTATACCTCTTCCGGAAACCAGAGTTCCGCTTCAGAGGCTCAACAACGATCCTCTAACAGAGTACATCAATGCTAGTTACGTTCGGGTAAGCAGATAACGATTCATTATTTATTCTTCATTCTTCATGGGAAAACAGTCAACCTTCATATCAAACGACTAAAATAGAAGGAAAACTACAAAACGTTGCCTGTGCGTGTACCTTCTATTCTTTTTCTCACCTTTTATTTGTTGCCACCTGCAGCTTCAAACCGAAATCCTGGATAGCAGAATTCCACCACTAGTTCTACAATTTCTCTGTTGAACTTCCACTCTCACGTACTCTTCAAATCTTCTTTTCATACTTCCTTTTCCTCTTACCTTTAGCTTTCCTTCCTAGTCTTTCCTCTCCGTGTCAGAAATTCCTCTCCGTTCTCATTTCTTATTTCCACTCTAAACCTCGTCTCTACAAATATTTCTTTTATTCTTACAATCAGCTCCTTATCCACTTCCCTTCCTTTCATAGCTTGCCACAACATCCTTCTGATGACTCAGTCGAAAGCTGCTTTGAAATCCAAAAACAAATTCACAAGTTTTTCTCTTTTCCCCTTCGAATTTCTATTATATTGTACATAAAGAATTGATCGTTTTTAATTAAAAATGGAACCACCTGGATGTGAGTTGAGCTGCGTTCTTGAATATTCAATATTTTTGTTGAACACTGATAATTTCAGTTGGAAAAGGCCATTTTGTTGGAAATTCTGTTACTTTGGGAATTCAACTTTTAAGTTGAAAAACGATCTGTTTTTTATTTTTAAATACGGACATTCAAAATCTTTGTTCTTAAGTAAACATTCTAAATTATTATTCATTGAATATTTATGTTACCAGGGACCAAAAAACGCAACGAAATACTACATCGCCTGTCAAGGGCCATCGGAGTCTACTGTTACAGACTTCTGGCGCATGATTTGGGAGCAACAATCTAAAGTTATAATCATGTTGACGGATCTCATCGAGAACGGAGTAGAAAAATGTTCGGAATACATTCCTCCGTCCGAAGTAACGGATTGCCATCGACTCTATGGCGATCATCAAGTCACTCTTAAGAAACGAGAAACCAAAGAGAAATACGCCATCTCAACGCTTCACTTGAAGGTAGTAAATCATTTTGAAACTTCTTTACTCTTGGCACCGCTGTTTTGTGCAACAATATTTCCACAAGGAAACATAAGGTCTAGTTCAGAAGTGTCCAACGCGTGAGCGACGGTGTAAATAACTGTCACTCGTCAATTCCCTCTCCTACCACCTTGGATGCGTTCATGCGGTGATCGCGATGTGGAAAGACGTCCTTGGCGGCCGGGCTGTGTGAACAGCGCACCCAAGTAGGCGTGGTCAGGCGTAGTCAGACGAATCCCGTGGTGGAACGAGGGGAGAATCCTCGATGGAGCGCTCGGAGAAGGGGCAGAAAGAAGAAGCGCGTCAACCTTGCGTTGGACACCTTGAGTCTAGTTAAAAATTGATCAGGAAATGACAATTTTGTTTGATACTGCACCAGTGTTGGCCAGTGATGTTCCAGTAGTTTCTTGTCAACACTGCAGAAAATTCCTCGAAGTCTCTTAGTAATGCTTGTTTTATTCAATTGATTAATCCAATTTCTCAAAATAGATTTCCCATTTAAATGTTACATTGTATATAACACGTTGAATTGATATCCGAAATCTGCGTCATGACGTGCGATCCTAGTCTGACATAGCTCTGGAAATTACCGTAGATTTTAACTTTACTCGAGACTTTTTTCACGTAAATTCTGTTCAGTTTGATTCTGCACTTTGATATCTCAAAAGTGAATTCCATTTTTTTCTCAAATCGCTGAACAGAATTTTTTCCATACTGTGGCATTAATCCCTCTAGTGGTATGAGAAAAAAAAAGACAGAAACCGTAAAAAACACGGCTACGAGAGGGACAGAAAGACAAAAACCGAATCATGACTTCTACGGCCAAACTATATGTTTGAGGTCCCGGGGTGGTTCTTTGCGAAGTAACATGGAACAATATGGCTTCACCTAGGAGCAGTGTCAGAGAGGTTAGTCTTGGAGAAAACCAAACATATCTCTGTTTTGTCTCCTAGGCGTATGAAGATATGTCTACTTTCGTCCATGACACATCTCTATAACAGAATTACGTCAACTCAGAATTTTATTGTTTTTTTTTCTCGAATAATTTTTGGAAAACGTCTTTGGCTGCGCTCGCGCGTCAAACTTTATGCTCGTTGACACTTGGCGCCATATCCTGCATCTAGTATAACGTACTATAAGTAAACTTTATTTTCTCTCTTATAGAATCACAAAAATTTGGATTTACTCCTTTTGTCGTGAAACCCTTCTTCGTCTTTCGGAGCCTCAATAATAAATGAAACTTGTTTTTAAGATTAGTCTTCAATTTTTCCAGAATTTGGAAAACAATACATTCCGTGAAGTGTCGCACATTTGGTACCTCTGGCCAGCTGATGGAGTGCCAGACTCGGCAAGTCTCATCGCCGTTCTTTTGGAAGCCAGAGCCCTCCAAAGAGGAGGACCAGGACCAATTGTTGTCCACTGCAGTCCTGGAACTGGGAGAACTGGAACTATAATAGCTCTGGACTTAGGAATCAGGCAATATGAGATTACAAGGACTGTGGATGTCCCGAGGGTCGTTTACACGATTAGAAGGGATCGTGCTGGCGCTGTGCAAACTAAGGAGCAATACGCTTTTATTTACAAGGTAATATCAGCAAATTAAAATTTTTATTCTAAAATTCTCATTCTATCAATCTTCATCAGTTTTAAAAGAAGGTTCTGTTTACCATCCGCAAACAAGAATTCTACTGCACCAAAACAAATCTTTGAAAATATTTTCACGTCATTAGGACTAGATGGAAATTTGCATTTAGGGAACTGAATATAAATTTCTGTGTACAAAGGAACGCCTTCCAACAACGTTCGGATCTGAACCCATTACCTTTCGTTTGCCGGACTAGAGCCTAGTGCTTCTTTTCTTTCAAATAGAGGGGAAGAAATGTTGCATTAGACACCTAGCTAAAAGCTGAATTGTGCTGGATTCCTTCCGGCTAAAAACCCCTCCTCTTGCTATCAACTTATGTCTTCCGAACCGTTTTCGAATTACTTCAGATACATGGGGGTAAGGCCGCTACGCCATGCCTGAGCGTCCTGCTGTTTCCCTGTGGCTGCTCGCCTTTGCGCTTGCTTATACCTCCAACAAGATCTACGCATCGTCCTAAGTAGCATGACAATGTCACGCAACGGGCTAGTCGGCCTTCGAAATCTTGTCGGGGATTTCCTTCGCGATTTCTCATGACTTTCCTTTCGGTACCGCCTCTCGTAACATCGCACATCTTGCTGTCTCCGGAAGGTGATCTTTACGGATCTCATCCTGCTTCGTGGCACAGAGGTAAGAATGTGGAATACCTCCGTTATCCACAGACCTGTGTTTCCCTTCGCCGCACCTCCATCAGCACTTTTATCTGGCTCGGTACAGGCCGCCATCATGTAGCCGTAGCCCTGACAGCGTTAGCACCAGGTGACTACAACTCTCTTCCCTACGCGGCAGGACACTCAATTTACATTTAGATGGCCTCTACTGAAAATCTTTGCAGTCTCCTTTTTGTTACTTCAACATAAGCCTTTAGGTTACTCCTAAAGTCACATCCTGTCATGCTTACCCCACAGTTCAGATAAGGATCACCGAAATGATTCCTGAAGGCATCGACAATTAGTCCTCCTATGTTGAGGGCTCATGGTCCAGGATCCTAACATAAACCCAGGTAACAGGCTTACGCATTTACCCTTGGCTTCCCACTGCCTATTTGATGGACAGCATTTTCTCATAACCTTGAGGGCACTCAACATCCAACCCTCAGCACATTGAGCCTAGGTTTCACCCTTGTCACTTCGTCTCTGATCGGAAGGAACATATTCCTCTTTGACTGAAAGAACACCTGTATTTTCCTCAGGATAATTTCCAGCTTCTCAAGATATTCTAACCAATCTTTTGCATTCTCCTCCGATGCTTTGATGTTATAACGTGCATTTGAGATGCTCGTTCTGTCATTCAACTCCACAACATCAACCTCTCTACCATACAACTCTTGACATAAAATCTTTTTAAAAAAATCAGATGCGCTTGGTAGCCCAGTGCTGCTAGGTCCAGAAATGAAAAAATCTGCAAAAAATTTTTATAAACCTTGCATTGATCAAAAATTCATTGAAGCCATGAAAACAAATCCTGAGATCATGTGAAATCCTGAGGATTGCATCAATAAAATTTTCTAATATCTGATGCAAAATCTAAGACCTGTCACCTAGGGTTGTGAAGTTTCATGGAACTTTGACCAAATGAAAAGTTTCATGAAACTTTGGAAACGTTCAAAGTTTCCAAAGTTTGAAACATTAGGGCGGGAAAATTTTCAATTCGAAAAAATACTATCAAGTATTAAATATATATTCAACTGTATCCTTTGCGTTTCAAACACAATTACTTCAATTAATAAAAAAATCATTCACGTGTTAATTGTTAGAAACATGTAATTTAAAAATATTTTATCTAAAAAATTAAATGACCTCACCTGAACCTGGCATAAGTGCGCAAGCGCAGACGTGTGTTTGTGAAACTTTCAAACGTTTCAGGAACTTTGATCCCATGAAATGTTTCATTGTTTCATGAAACTTTCAATGTTTCAATGAATCGTTTCATGGACTCACAACCCTACTATCACCACTTAGCTAGTGTTGGTAGAGCTTTTGTGCAAAAAAATGTATTTGTTTATAAAAATTTGTTGCGCACGAGTCATATCTAATACATGGGTGACAGCCGGGATAGTATTTACATGGCGAGTAGCGAATGACGGAGATCACTGACCCGTATGGTGCTGCCCTCGCTTCACTTGGGCCAGCAATTCCACACTTGACAGTGATCGCCACTCGCCATGTACGATATTTTTCATAAAAAGTGCATAGAAAACTCGGTTTTAACGACTCTTGAGTGATAGCGAAATGAGAAAAATTAGAGTTTTAAGGTTATGGTTGACAACAAGTGACAATCACATATATAATTACGTTAAAAGGTTGACATTATTGATGCCTATTAAGCTCGCAACTCAGTGATGCCAATACAGAAACACTCAATTTCTTCTGCTTGCACAGCTGATTCACTTTCGCCGCTCCAGCTGATTTCTATCCGTCACTAGTGGCGAATAGATATCTCGGCAGTAATCCGCCATGTTTGCATCGCTCAAGAGGCGGCGAAAGTCGGATTTTCGTTGCACGTATTATGAAATAATATTTCTGAATTCTAATTGAAAATCTTTTCCTGTTTTCAGGCGCTCAACTTGTATGCGACGAAACTTTCTGGTGGAGCTTTGGAATCGGCCTAATCCGATTTTGCAAATAAACTTCTGTAAGACCAGAATTGTTGAAAAATGGCCAAGACTCGTGTGATAAGACAATTAAACCCCGACAAGTATTTTCTCTGATTACATATTACGATACCTAAGGACCCATGCCGCGACCACTTTGTGATATTCGGAAACATTGATATTGTGCAAAAGGCTATCGTGAATTAACTTCTAATTGAGAATTTAGTAGGTAACGAAAAAGAGATAAAAATACTTTTTTGTGAAATTGGGTGAATTCTGATCTTTACTAATTGTTGTATGTATGTTGTACGTAAGTAAATTAGATTAATGTAGTTTTGACTCACAAAGCTCTACTCGAAGAAATTTGGAAGAACAAATAGGTACTTCCATTCAAATTGTTACATCCCAAGTCATGATGCAGAATTTCTGACGAATGAAATTTTTAAGAGAAAGAAAATGTTTATTTCCGATGAGGGATGACGAATTCCCTTCAGAAAAGTGGAATTTCGAACCTGAAAATACGATTTTTCAGAAAAATTTTAATTACTTTACAACGAATCGCTTTCTACAAAGAGAAAAGCAAACAAATTTCCATACCAAAACGACAGATTCAGATTTTAAACCGAAAAAGATTCTTCAGTTAGGATGAGGCAAAATTCAATAAATTGGCGACTTCTTGACCTGAAAAGACGAATTCTCTACAAAACTGTTGAACTTTTGACTCGGGAATGTGGTTTTTTATTGAGAAATGAAGTTTTTGGGGAGATAGTTCCGTTCTCTGCCAAAAAAGTTGATTTTTCAACAAGATAGGTTATTGTAAAACCAAGGAAAATTTTCAGAAGGAAAAAAAATTTCGAACTAAGAAAGCAAATCTAAAAAAAAATCGATTGAATCAAGAAGAAAGACTTCTTAAAAAAATTGTTGCATTTTCAACTGAATGGGATCAATTCTTTTATAAAAAATGGAATCATCAAAATTTTAGTTGAAATTATTTATTCTTTACAGAAAAAACCTACTGCATCCACAAAATAGTTAAATTTTCATTCAGAGAGATAAATTTACAACCCGTTAGGACAAATTTACTAGAAAATAGTCGTATTTCGGATCCAGAAATATAAATTCTGAAGACGAAAGATTATATACAACCGAATAGTTTGATTCGCTATTAAAATAGTTAAATTTTTGACTATTTATAAAATTTTAACGGAATTGTTGAATTTCAAAAACGGAAATTTGGATTCTAATAAAATTATATGGATGCTTAACCAAAAAAGATAACTCTTTAAAAAAAATTTTTCGTTTTAAACTGAATGACATTAATTCTCAATCAAAAAAGGATTTTCCAACCAAATAGACGAATTCTGTATAAAACAGTCGGACTTTTAATCTAAAAATGAAAAATTTCAAGGAAGTGAAAAGTTTTCAACCAAAAAGTTGGATTTATTACCATCAGAGTTGAATTCTTCTCTTCTGATTTTTTCTCAAAGAAAAAATTGAATTTGCATTTCAATGGATAGGAAAAAGACGAAATATCAGCAAAACCCTTAATTTTTTTCAAATAAAGAAAACAGTTTGTAACCAAAAAAAAAATAAAAAAATTAATGAATTTTGATCGAAATAATTTAATTTCCAACCAAAGAGATAAAGTTTCAGCTAAAATTATAAAACTTTATCGGACAACGAGAATGAATCCATTTTTGGTTGAAAATTTATCGTGCTTGGATAAGATTTAAACAATTTGGATAAAAATTAAAGTATTTTATTGTGAACTCATTATTTTATGAAAAATTAATCTTAAAGATTAAAAATTTGTCACTTGATGTTAAAATAATTTTTACACTTTTTTTGTAAGTGTGATGTAGTTTTCGGATGTGAAATCTACTTATTGTGTAAATTAGACATTCCCCATTTTCGATTGCTATAAATATTATTGAAAATGCTGAAAATCGGAAGTTCTGTTGGCTTTGAATTGTTTTTTGACAAAATTGTAGTTGAAAGTTTCTTTCAAATTTCTTACGAGCGAAGTCGGTTTCTACTGTTTCTTTTGTTATTGTTGTTGTTATTGTTTTTATAGAATATATTCTGATTCACAGCATACGGCTCTCTATACTTGTATATAAAAATTCCTGGAAAAATGAATTGTAATTTTTTCATGCGAAAACTCAACTAGATATTTAGGCCTTAATTTTAAGTTAGGCAATAAAAGTTAAGTAGCAATTGCTATTTTAATTTTAGAAAAAATTTTTATTTGGAGATAAAAATTTTGATCGTCTCTCATTCGAGCGAATTAAAATTACGTTTTTATGAAGGAAAAGTAAGAACTTTAGTTTTTCATGCAGGCCAAAAGAAATATCGGAGATTCCAGGGACCTTTTCAATTTTTCTTTGACACTCAAAATACAGTTATGCTTATTATTCATTTTTTCTATATTTTCGGTAAACAATATTTCTTTTTTGAAATAGTTGTAAACTGGAATGAGCTTTGAATGGCTCAACTTTTTTGTATATCTCATTTGATATTAAAAAATCATAAAGGTCTCATTCAACTAATTGTCAGCTTAGAGGAAAATATATCAAGTAGTTAAATATTCAAGACTGCAAAAAACATCACCCATCAGTAGTTATAGCTGTTTTTTGAATATCTGTGAAAACCAGTAAGATGTTAAAATTATAAATTAAGCATTGAAAATAAAAAGTATTAAGGAACCAGAATAGGTATACGGAATATTATTAAATGAAATCGATATTATTAAAAATAAAATTTGAGTTTACAATGTATGCTAGGCATTAGAATTATAATCATATAATAGATTATACCCTCATATTCTCTTTTCCTCAATAAACTAAGAGTCGAGTTAGTGTGTAACAAAATTTTTGTCTGGAATGAGTGTAAGCGCTAAATAACTATGTAAATATATGTATGTGTGGACGAAAGAAATATAATATATGCAGTAAAGTTGTAATAATAATCGAAAAATTAAAATCATGCGGATGAAAAATCAATATTTGATTTTATAATAT